>CM038682.1:740910480-741080780 GCA_021605205.1 Aegilops longissima
GATGGCATAGAAGGGCCCCGTTAGGGGTTGACAGCCAGTGGGCCACCCTTCCTCTTTGCCGTCCGCTAGCGGACGACAAAGCTTCTATGCCGTCTGCTAGCAGACGGCAAACAAAGATCTTTGTCGTCCGCTTGTTCTTTGCCGTCAGCCTTCTGTATGCATATGGCAAAGACCTTCTTTGCCGTCAGCTAGCGGATGGCAAAGAACAGGCTGACAGCAAAGATCCTGATTCCAGTAGTGTCTAAACGAAACTCAAGTCTTGAAAGAACCAACAGGAACAGGCAACAACAACTCAGGCGATCGCGGTGAAGGCATTGCCGTGCTCCTTGCACTTGGTGACCACCTCCACGCCCTCGTCGTCGAAGACGATCACCTTCATGGTGTCGGGGGTTAGCAACTTGAACGTCAGCATGTACCCAATCATGATGTGATGAACGGCAGAGAAGGTGTCCCAACCCTGATCAAGGGTGACCCTGCCGTTGATCACCCTCACCGTCACCCTCCATGCGCAGCCGGTGTTTGTCTTCAGCTTGAACTTTATAGGGATGGCGGGGAAGTGATTTGTGAAGTTCAGAGGCAATGGCAGACTCTCCAGCTTAGGAGCAAGGATAACCTTGCAAAAGTGGTTTGGTCCTGACTCCTGATGGAAGTGTCCATAATTCCTCCGCTTGGGGCTTGGGTCACTAGTAGAAAACAGGGCTTTGGTTCAGGCCTGGCCAGCCCAATAGTCCCGGTTCAGTCACGAACAGGGACCAATGGGGCATCAGCCCCTGTTTCAGGCGCCAGGGGCGGCGGGCCTCGTGGGGCATTGGTCCTGTTCGTTTAGACCTTGGTCCCGGTTCGCACACGAACTCGGGACAAATGGGCATCACTCCTTGCCCACATCCATTGGTCCCGGTTCGTGGCTGGAACCGGGACCAAAGGGTGGCTTTTAGTCCCGGTTCTAGCCACGAACCGGGACCAATGAGGTGCCTATATGCCCTCGCTCATGAGCGAGCACTCCACCGCCTGCTTTTTCGGCGGCGAGGGAGGGCTCTGGCGCTCTAGCTCACCTCCTATGCACATGAGGTGTTCGATGAAATGCCCGAGCCACACTAATTAAGATTTCTCCTCTCCAAACTCGACCTCGAAGCTCCATTTTCCTCAAGATTTGTCTAGGTTTAGCGGTCCGTCACGTCCCATCCCCGTCTTCACCGCCATCGATCGCCCGCGCCGATCTCGTCGCTGGCACCACCGTGGTGAGCCTCTTGTTCTTTTCTTCTTTCTGAAAGGAAAAAATACTTACTTGTATGATTAGATAGATACTTTTCTAATTTTCTTACTTTTATTATTGCTTGTTATTATATAGTGCGATGGTTTTGGTATCCGCCCTGTCGGCCCTCGCCCTATCTATGATTCAGATGTGGTATATATTATCTTTTATAACTATTTGGTTCATTTATTGTTTATGACAATTATGCCGACCAACGTGACATATATTTTATTTATCTAGGACGTATGTGAACCAGAAATTCCAACCGACCCTATTGTCGAGAGGTTAAATTTAGTTGAAGAAGAAAACAATTATTTGAAGGAAAAAATAAAAAATTTAGGAGGAGAAGATGATATTGGAGTTGCACGTTGCGGATGTCGTTGATGATCACAAGATCAAGATGGATGCAATGCGCTTGAAGATTAGAAAGATTAGAAAATATGCCATTCATACCGAGGCTTGGTATCATTATGCCATTGGATCAATTGTTACCTTGGTTGCGATTATGATCGCATTTGTTGTTGCATTGAAATGATTTACATAGTTTCAATGTATGGTTTAATTAGGTGCTCTGGAGAGCTATATGTTGTTCAATGAGAACTATGTATGTACTTTGGTTTTAATGTGATGATGAACTTCTATTAATTTGGTCACTTATCTATTCATGATGTTCAGTAATGGTTTTGACACACTTAATTATATATAATGCACGATATGAACCGCAATGGATGTACGGTGACAGACACACCTCTGAGTACATTAAGGGCGTGCATAATTTTCTCGAAGTGGCTGAGGCAAACAAGCAGAATGGTTTTATGTGCTGTCCATGCCCTATATGTGGGAATATGAAGTCTTACTCTGACTCGAAAACCCTTCACACCCACCTGCTTTATAAGGGTTTCATGACACACTATAATGTTTGGACCAAGCACGGAGAAATAGGGGTTATGATGGAAGACAGCGAAGAAGAAGAGGACGATGACAACTATGTGCCCCCTGAATAAGGTGATGCTGCAACGGGGGAAGCTGTTGAAGATCAAGAGGAACCAGATGATGTGCCCGATGATGATCTCTGCCGGGTCATTGTTGATGCAAGGAGACAGTGCAAAAGTCAAAAGGAGAAGCTGAAGTTCGACCGCATGTTAGAGAATCACAAAAAAGGGTTGTACCCCAATTGCGAAGATGGCAACACAAAGCTCGGTACCGTACTAGAATTGCTGCAGTGGAAGGCAGAGAATGATGTGCCTGACAAAGGATTTTAGAAGCTACTGAAAATATTGAAGAAGAAGCTTCCAAAGGATAACAAATTGCCCGACAGTACATACGCAGCAAAGAAGGTCGTATGTCCTCTAGGATTGGAGGTGCACAAGATACATGCATGCCCTATCGATCTGCATCCTCTACATGGTGCGACGAGGATTTGAACGCATGCCCGGTATGCGGTGCATTGCGGTATAAGATCAGACGAGATGAACCTGGTGATGTTGACGGAGAGCCCCCCAGTAAGAGGATTCCTGCCAAGGTGATGTGGTGTCTGTTTAGAAACAAAGAGCATGCCAAGTTGATGCGATGGCACAGAGAGGACCGTAAGAAAGATGGGAAGTTGAGAGCACCCGCTGACCGGTCGCAGTGGAGAAAAATCGAGAGAAAGTACCGAGCTGAGTTTGCAGGTGACCCAAGGAACATATGGTTTGGTTTAAGCGTGGATGGCATTAATCCTTTCAGGGAGCAGAGTAGAAATCACAGCACCTGGCCCGTGACTCTATGTATGTATAACCTTCGTCCTTGGATGTGCATGAAGCGGAAGTTCATTATGATGCCAGTTCTCATCCAAGGCCCTAAGCAACCCGGCAACGACATTGATGTGTACCTAAGGCCATTAGTTGAAGAAATTTTACAGCTGTGGAATGGAAATGGTGTACGTGTGTGGGATGAGCACAAACAGGAGGAATTTGACCTGCATGCGTTGTTGTTTGTAACCATCAACGATTGGCCTGCTCTTAGTAACCTTTCAGGACATACAAACAAGGGATACCACGCATGCACACACTGTTTAGCTGACACCAAAAGTATATACCTGGACAAATGCAGGAAGAATGTGTACCTGGGCCATCGTCGATTTCTTACGACCAACCATCAATGTCGAAAGAAACGCAAGCATTTCAAAGGCGAGGCAGATCACTAGAAGAAGCCCGCCATGCGTACCGGTGATCACGTACTTGCTATGGTCAATGATTTACACATAATATTTGGAAAGGGTCCTAGCGGACTATCTGTTCCGAATGACGCTGAGGGACGTGCACCCATGTGGAAGAAGAAATCTATATTTTGGGACCTACCCTACTGGAAAGACCTAGAGGTCCGCTCTTCAATCGACGTGATGCACGTGACGAAGAACCTTTGCGTGAACCTGCTAGGCTTCTTGGGCGTGTATGGAAAGACAAAAGATACACCGGAGGCACGGGAGGACCTGCAACGTTTGCACGAAAAAGACGGCATGCCTCCAAAGCAGTATGAAGGTCCTGCCAGCTATGCTCTTACCAAAGAAGAGAAGGAAATCTTCTTTCAATGCCCGCTCGATATGAAGGTCCCGTCTGCTTCGTCGAATATAAAGGGAATAATAAATATGCCGAGAAAAGTTCCAGAACCTAAAGTCTCATGACTGCCACGTGATTATGACGCAACTGCTTCTGGCTGCATTGAGGGGGCTTCTACCGGAAAACGTTCGATTAGCCATTGTGAAGCTATGTGCATTCCTCAATGCAATCTCTCAGAAGGTGATCGATCCAGAAATCATACTAAGGCTAAGGAGTGATGTGGCGCAATGTCTTGTCAGTTTCGAGCTGGTGTTCCCACCATACTTCTTCAATATCATGACACACATCCTAGTTCATCTAGTCGACGAGATTGTCGTTCTGGGCCCTGTATTTCTACACAATATATGTTCCCCTTTGGGAGGTTCATGGGAGTCCTTAAGAAATATGTCCGTAACTGCGCTAGGCCAGAAGGAAGCATCTCCATGGGCCATCAAACAGAGGATGTCATTTGGTTTTGTGTTGACTTCATTCCTGGCCTTAAGAAGATTGGTCTTCCTCAATCACGGTATGAGGGGAGACTGAATGGAAAAGGCACACTAGGAGGGGACTCAATAATATGCAGGGACGGGCATTCTTGGTCTCAATCATACTACACAGTTCTACAGAACTCTACCTTGGTGACCCCGTATGTCGATGAACACAAGAACCGTCTGCGCTCCAAACACCTGGAGTAGTGTGACGATTGGATTACATGTGAACACATCAGGACTTTCGGTAGTTGGTTGGAAACACGTCTCAGAGGTGACAACACTGTTTGTGATGAGCTGTACTCGTTGTTCAGGGGACCATCTTCGACTGTATTTACTTACAAAGGATACGAGTGATGACCCACAAGAATAGGGGATCTATCGTAGTCCTTTTGATAAGTAAGAGTGTCGAACCCAACGAGGAGCAGAAGGAAATGACAAGCAGTTTTCAGTAAGGTATTCTCTGCAAGCACTAAAATTATCGGTAACAGATTGTTTTGTGATAAGGTAATTCGTAACGGGTAACAAATAACAAAAGTAAACAAGGTGCAGCAAGGTGGCCCAATCCTTTTTGTAGCAAAGGACAAGCCTGGAAAAACTCTTATATAAAGGAAAGTGCTCCCGAGGACACATGAGAATTATCGTCAAGCTAGTTTTCATCATGCTCATATGATTCGCGTTCGTTACTTTGATAATTTCATATGTGGGTATACTGGTGCTTGGGTACTGCCCTTCCTTGGACAAGCATCCCACTTATGATTAACCCCCCTCGCAAGCATCCGCAACTACGAAAGAAGAATTATGGTAAACCTAACCATAGCAGGAAACATATGGATCCAAATCAGCCCCTTACGAAGCAACACATAAACTAGGGTTTAAGCTTCTGTCACTCTAGCAACCCATCATCTACTTATTACTTCCCAATGCCTTCCCCTAGGCCCAAACAATGGTGAAGTTTCAGTTAGTCGACGTTCACATAACACCACTAGAGGAAAGACAATATACATCTCATCAAAATATCGAACGAATACCAAATTCACATGACTACTTATAAAAAGACTTCTCCCATGTACTCAGGAACAAACGTAACTACTCACAAATCATATTCATGCTCATAATCAGAGGGATATTAATATGCATAAATGATCTGAACATATAATCTTCCACCGAATAAACCAACTAGCATCAACTACAAGGAGTAATCAACACTACTAGCAACCCACAGGTACCAATATGAGGAGGGATGTTTCCTCGGCAGAACAGCTCCGTCGGAGCCCTAGATTGGTTCCGCCTCGAGACGGCGGCGGTTCGTCCCGAAAGCTTCCTCATGATATTTTCCAGGGCAAAAGACACCTTATACCAGAAGATGGGCATCAGGGGCTTCCAGGTGGCCCACGAGGCACGGGGCGCGCCCTCCACCCTCGTGGACAGTGGGTGGCCTCCCTCTGGTGCTTTCTTCGCCCAATATTTTTATTATATTTCAAAACTGACTTTCGTGGAGTTGCAGGACTTTTGGAGTTGTGCAGAATATGTCTGTAATATTTGCTCTTTTTCCAACCCAGAATTCCAGCTGCCGGCGTTCTCCCTCTTCATGTAAACCTTGTAAAATAAGAGAGAGAAAAGGCATAAGTATTGTGACGTAATGTGAAGTAATAGCCCATAATGCAATAAATATCGATATAAAAGTGCTACCTCTTGAGCCCTGCGTTGGTTTTCCCTTGAAGAGGAAAGGGTGATGCAGTAAAGTAGCGTAAGTATTTCCCTCAGTTTTTGAGAACCAATGTATCAATCTAGTAGGAGGCCACGCACAAGTCCCTCGTACCTGCACAAAACGATAGCTACTCGCAACCAACGCGATTAGGGGTTGTCAATCCCTTCACGGTCACTTACGAGAGTTAGATCTGATAGAGATGATAGATAATATTTTTGGTATTTTTGGTATAGAGATGCAAAGTAAAAAGTAAAAGGCAAAGTAAAAACAAAGCAAGTATAAAAGTGATGGAGATTGATATGATGAGAATAGATCCGGGGGCCATAGGTTTCACTAGTGGCTTCTCTCAAGAGCATAAGTATTCTACGGTGGGTGAACAATTTACTGTTGAGCAATTGACGGAATTGAGCATAGTTATGAGTTTATCTAGGTATGATCATGTATATAGGCATCACGTCCGTGACAAGTATACCGAAACGATTCTGCATCTACTACTATTACTCCACTCATCGACCGGTATCCAGCATGCATCTAGAGTATTAAGTTAAAAACAGAGTAACTCCTTAAGCAAGATGACATGATGTAGAGGAATAAATTCATGCAATATGATAAATACCCCATCTTGTTATCCTCGATGGCAACAATACAATACGTGCCTTGCAACCCTTTACATCCGGGTAAGGACACCGCAAGATTGAACCCAAAGCTATGCACTTCTCCCATTGCAAGAACTACCAATCTAGTTGGCCAAACCAAACAGATAATTCGAAGAGACTTGCAAAGATAATCAATCATACATAAAAGAATTCAGAGAAGATTCAAATATTATTCATAGATAAGCTGGATCATAAACCCACAATTCATCGGTCTCAACAAACACACCGCAAAAAGAAGATTACATCGAATAGATCTCCATGAGAGAGGGGAGAACATTGTATTGAGATCCAAAAAGAGAGAAGAAGCCATCTAGCTACTAGCTATGGACCCAAGGTCTGAAGTAAACTACTCACACTTCATCGGAGAGGCTATGGTGATGATGTAGAAGCCCTCCGTGGTGGATGCCCCCTCCGTGAGCTCCTAACAGGCCCCAAGATGGGATCTCGTGGATACAGGAAGTTGCGGCGGTGGAATTAGGTTTTGGCCCTGTTCGATCGCTTTGGGGTGCGAGGTATATATAGGAGGAAGGAGTACGTCGGTGGAGCAACAGGGGGCCCACGAGGCAGGGGGCGTGCCCTAGGGGGCCGCGCCCCCACCCTCTTGACCGCCTCTCTTGTGCCTTGGCGCAGGGTCCAAGTCTCCTGGATCACGTTCGGTGAGAAAATCACGTTTCCGAAGGTTTCATTCCGTTTGGACTCCGTTTGATATTCTGTTTCTTCAAAGTACTGAAATAGGCAAAAAAAACAACAATTCTGGGCTAGGCCTCCGGTTAATAGGTTAGTCCCAAAATAATATAAAAGTGGAAAATAAAGCCCAATATAGTCCAAAACAGTAGATAAAGTAGCATGGAGCAATCAAAATTATAGATACGTTGGAGACGATCGAGGCATCCCTAAGCTTAATTCCTGCTCGTCCTCGAGTAGGTAAATGATAAAAGAGAATTTTTGATGCGGAGTGATACTTTGGCATAATTTCAATGTAAGACTTCTTAATCATGGTATGAATATTCAGATCCGAAAGATTCAAGACAAAAGTTCATATTTACATAAAAATAATAATACTTCAAGCATACTAACTAAGCAATCATGTCTTCTCAAAATAACATGGCCAAGGAAAGTTATCCCTACAAAATCATATAGTCTGGCTATGCTCCATCTTCCCCACACAAAATATTTAAATCATGCACAACTCGGATGACAAGCCAAGCAATTGTTTCATACTTTAACATTTTCAAAACTTTTTCAATCTTCACGCAATACATGAGCATGAGCCATGGATATAGCACTATAGGTGGAATAGAATGGTGGTTGTGGAGAAGACAAAAAGGGAGAAGATAGTCTCACATCAACTAGGCGTATCAACGGGCTATGGAGATGCCCATCAATAGATATCAATGTGAGTGAGTAGGGATTGCCATGCAACGGATGCACTAGAGCTATAAGTATATGAAAGCTCAGCAAAAGAAACTAAGTGGGTGTGCATCCAACTCGCTTGGTCACGAAGACCTAGGGCATTTGAGGAAGCCCATCATTGGAATATACAAGCCAGGTTCTATAATGAAAAATTCCCACTAGTATATGAAAGTGACAAAATGAGAGACTCTCTATCATGAAGATCATGGTGCTACTTTGAAGCACAAGTGTGGTAAAAGGATAGTAACATTGTCCCTTCTCTCTTTTTCTCTCATTTTTTATTTGGGCCTTTTCTCTTTTTTATGGCCTCCTTTTTTTCTTTTCTTTTTTACGTCCGGAGTCTCATCCCGACTTGTGGGGGAATCATAGTCTCCATCATCCTTTCCTCACTTGGGACAATGCTCTAATAATGATGATCATCACACTTTTATTTTTCTTACAACTCAACAATTACAACTCGATACTTAGAACAAAATATGACTCTATATGAATGCCTCCGGCGGTGTACCGAGATATGCAATGAAACATGAGTGACATGTATGAAAGAGTTATGAACGGTGGCTTTGCCACAAATACGATGTCAACTACATGATCATGCTAGCAATATGACAATGATGGAGCATGTCATAATAAACGGAAGGGTGGAAAGTTGCATGGCAATATATCTTGGAATGGCTATGGGAACGCCATGATAGGTAGGTATGGTTGCTGTTTTGAGGAAGATATATGGTGGGTGTATGATACCGGCGAAAGGTGCGCGGTATTAGAGAGGCTAGAAATGGTGGAAGGATGGGAAAAAGTGCGTATAATCCATGGACTCAACATTAGTCATAAAGAACTCATGTACTTATTGCAAAAATCTAGAAGTTATCAAAGCAAATATTACGCGCATGCTCCTAGGGGGATAGATTGGTAGGAAAATACCATCGCTCGTCTCCGACCGCCACTCATAAGGAAGACAATCAATAAATAAATCATGCTCCGAGTTTATCACATAACGGTTCACCATACATGCATGCTACGGGAATCACAAACTTCAACACAAGTATTCTTCAAATTCAAAACTACTCAACTAGCATGACTCTAATATCACCATCTTCATATCTCAAAACAATTATTAAGCATCAAACTTTTCTTAGTATTCAACGCACTCAAAAGAAAGTTTCACATATCTTGAATACCAAGTATATTAACATTAAGCAAATTACCATGCTATTAACGACTCTTAAAATAATCTAAGTGAAGCATGAGAGATCAAGTTTCTTTAAAACAAATCCACCACCGTGCTCTAAAAGATCTAAGTGAATCACTAGAGCAAAAATTATCACACTCAAAATATATAAGTGAAGCACTATGAGCAAAACTATCAAGCTCAAAAGATATAAGTTAAGCACTATGAGAAAAACTATCAAGCTCAAAAGTTATAAGTGAAACACATAGAGTATTCTATCAAATTTCAATTCATGTATGGCTCTCTCAAAAGGTGTGTACAACAAGGATGATTGTGGTAAACTAGGAAGCAAAGACGCAAATAATACAAGACGCTCCAAGCAAAACACTTATCATGTGGTGAATAAAAATATAGCTCAAAGTAAATTACCGATGGAAGTAGACGAAAGAGGGGATGCTTTCCGGGGCATCCCCAAGCTTTGACTTTTTTGTGTCCTTAGATTATCTTGGGGGTGCCATGGGCATCCCCAAGCTTAGGCTCTTGCCACTCCTTGTTCCATAATCCATCAAAAGAATTCACGCAAAACTTGAAAACTTCACAACACAAAACTCAATAGAAATCTCGTGAGCTCCGTTAGAGAAAGAAAACAAAAGACTACTTTAACGTACTGTAATGAACTCATTCTTTATTTATATTGGTGTTAAACCTACTGTATTCCAACTTCTCTATGGATCATAAACTATTTTACTAGCCATAGATTCATCAAAATAGGCAAACAACACACGCAAAACAGAATCTGTCAAAAACAGAACAGTCTGTAGTAATCTGTAACTAACGCAAACTTCTGGAACTCAAAAAATTCTACCAAAATTAGACGACCTGGAAAATGTTTATTGATCAGAAGCAATTGGAATCAGTATTTTATCACGTTCTGGTGATTTTTAACAAGGCACTGAGCACAAAGTTTCTGGAAATTACAGTAAGATCAAATAACTATCATCCAAGAAGATCCAATAGGTTTAACTTGGCACAAACACTAATTAAAACATAAAACCGCATCTAAACAGAGGCTAGATGGATTATTTATTCCTAAACAGGAGCAAAAACAAAAAATAAAAAATAAAATTGGGTTGCCTCCCAACAAGCGCTATCGTTTAACGCCCCTAGCTAGGCATAAAAGCAAGGATAAATCTAGGTATTGCCATCTTTGATAGGCAATCCATAAGTGGCTCTCATGATAGATTCATATGGTAATTTTATTTTATTCGTAGGAAAGTGTTCCATGCCTTTCTTTAATGGAAATTGGAATCTAATATTCCCTTCCTTCATATCAATAATTGCGCCAATCGTTCTAAGGAAAGGTCTACCAGGAATAATAGGACATGAAGGATTGAAATCTATATCAAGAACGATAAAATCTACGGGCACATAATTCCTATTTGCAACAATAAGAACATCATTAATTCTTCCCATAGGCTTTTTAATAGTGGAATCCGCAAGATGCAAGTTTAGAGAGCAATCATCAAAGTCACGGAAATCTAGCAAATCACACAAAGTTTTGGGAATAGTAGAGACACTAGCACCCAAATCACACAAAGCATTAAACTCATGATCTTTAATTTTAATTTTAATAGTAGGTTCCCACTCATCATAGAGTTTTCTAGGGATAGAAACTTTCAACTCAAGTTTTTCTTCATAAGATTGCATCAAGGCATCAACAATGTGTTCGATAAAGGCCTTATTTTGACTATAAGCATGAGGAGAATTTAGCACGGATTGCAACAAGGAAATACAATCAATTAAAGAGAAATTTTCATAATTAAATTCCTTGAGATCCAATATAGTGGGTTTAGCAACATCTAGATTTTTATTTCTTTCAATCCCACTTTTATCAATTTCATCATGAAGATCTAAAAACTTCGAATTCTTAGAACACCTTCTAGGTAAAGGAAGATCATATTCAGTTTCATCAAGATTCATATTGCAAAACAAAGATTTAATAGGGGACACATCAATAACTTTTAGATCTTCATCTTGATTTTCATAGGAATTCGGTTTAGCAGCCATCTTATTGACTAAGGTAGCTTGCATATCCGAAATTTCAGCGGTCATCTTTTCAAGACGAGCAATTTGGGCTCTTATACCATCAAATTATTTAGACATATCATTGAGCTCTTTATTCATATGACTCATAAAAATCTTTTGTTCCTTAAGCTCATTTCTAAAGAAATTATTATGCTCAAATTGCAGAACCATAAACTTCCTGACATTGGTTTCGATCTCCTCTAACCTTTTAAGGTGAAGATCACCAAATCTAGGTAGAGCCATCACGACAAACAAGCAATCCAACACATGAGCAAACAAAAGGACAAAGGGAAAAAGAGGAGGAGATTGGGAAAGAGAGGGCGAATAAAACGGCAAGGGTGAAGTGGGGGAGAGGAAAACGAGAGGAAAATGGCAAATAATGTAATGCGAGAGATAGACATTGTGATGGGTACTTGGTATGTTGACTTTTGCGTAGACTCCCCGGCAACGGCGCCAGAAATCCTTCTTGCTACCTCTTGAGCACTGCGTTGGTTTTCCCTTGAAGAGGAAAGGGTGATGCAGTAAAGTAGCATAAGTATTTCCCTCAGTTTTTGAGAACCAAGGTATCAATCCAAAGAGGAGGCCACGCACAAGTCCCTCGTACCTGCACAAAACGAGAGCTACTCGCAACCAACGCGATTAGGGGTTGTCAATCCCTTCACGGTCACTTACGAGAGTGAGATCTGATAGAGATGATAGATAATATTTTTGGTATTTTTGGTATAGAGATGCAAAGTAAAAGTAAAAGGTAAAGTAAAAACAAAGCAAGTATAAAAGTGATGGAGATTGATATGATGAGAATAGACCCGGGGGCCATAGGTTTCACTAGTGGCTTCTCTCAAGAGCATAAGTATTCTACGGTGGGTGAACAAATTACTGTTGAGCAATTGACAGAATTGAGCATAGTTATGAGTTTATCTAGGTATGATCATGTATATAGGCATCACGTCTGTGACAAGTAGACCAAAACGATGATACATCTACTACTATTACTCCACTCATCGTCCGGTATCCAGCATGCATCTAGAGTATTAAGTTAAAAACAGAGTAACTCCTTAAGCAAGATGTCATGATGTAGAGGAATAAATTCATGCAATATGATAAATACCCCATCTTGTTATCCTCGATGGCAACAATACAATACGTGCCTTGCAACCCTTTCTGTCACTGGGTAAGGACACCGCAAGATTGAACCCAAAGCTATGCACTTCTCCCATTGCAAGAACTACCAATCTAGTTGGCCAAACCAAACGGATAATTCGAAGAGACTTGCAAAGATAATCAATCATACATAAAAGAATTCAGAGAAGATTCAAATATTATTCATAGATAAGCTGGATCATAAAACCACAATTCATCGGTCTCAACAAACACACCGCAAAAAGAAGATTACATCGAATAGATCTCCACGAGAGAGGGAGAACATTGTATTGAGATGCAAAAGAGAGAAGAAGCCATCTAGCTACTAGCTATGGACCCAAGGTCTGAAGTAAACTACTCACACTTCATCGGAGAGGCTATGGTGATGATGTAGAAGCCCTCCGTGGTGGATGCCCCTCCGTCGGAGCTCGGAACAGGCCCCAAGATGGGATCTCATGGATACAGGAAGTTGCGGCGGTGGAATTAGGTTTTGGCTCCTGTTTCGATCGTTTGGGGTGCGAGGTATATATAGGAGGAAGGAGTACGTCGGTGGAGCAACAGGGGGCCCACGAGGCAGGGGGGCGCGCCCCCCACCCTCGTGACCGCCTCTCTTGTGCCTTGGCGTAGGGTCCAGGTCTCCTGGATCACGTTCGGTGAGAAAATCACGTTTCCGAAGGTTTCATTCCGTTTGGACTCCGTTTGATATTCTGTTTCTTCAAAATACTGAAATAGGCAAAAAACAGCAATTCTGGGCTGGGTCTCCGGTTAATAGGTTAGTCCCAAAAATAATATAAAAGTGGAAAATAAAGCCCAATATAGTCCAAAACAGTAGATAAAGTAGCATGGAGCAATAAAAAATTATAGATACATTGGAGACGTATCAAAAAGCATGATGCAAAATGGACGTATCAACGAGATAAATGGGAATACATTTTACACGATCTCCCAAGATCAAAAGAGCACCAACCAAAACAGCGGTGTCCGCTTTGATGCAGCAACCAAGAGGGGAAATGACACATATTATGGTTACATAGTGAACATATGGGAACTTGACTACGGACATGATTTTAAGGTCCCTTTGTTTAAGTGCAAATGGGTCAATCTGTCAGGAGGCGGGGTACAGGTAGACCCACAGTACGGAATGACAACAGTGGATCTGAACAATCTTGGGTACACAGACGAACCATTCGTCCTAGCCAATGATGTGGCGCAGGTTTTCTATGTGAAGGACATGTCTACCAAACCGAGAAAAACAGAAGATAAGGAAGCGAACACATCATACGGTGAGCCAAAGCGCAACATAGTTCTTTCAGAAAAAAGAGACATCGTGGGAGTGGAGGGCAAGACAGACATGTGCGAAGATTATGAAAAGTTTCATGAAATTCCTCCCTTCAAAGTCAAGGCTGACCCAAGCACCCTGTTAAATGATGAAGATTATCCATGGTTACGACGCAATAAGCAAAGGACACAAGCAAAGAAAAAGTGAGGACTTTCTCTCCACAACTATTATGATGATGCCTTTGATCTAGAATATCCATGTAACAGATGAGCTTTCGTCCGAAACCCTGATACTTCGAAAGAGATTGTCCGTTTTGTACATGAAGTGCATCCAATTTTTGCCGTAACCCTCTCAACTTTTTAGCACATGCTATGTGGGTGAAATGATGATACCATGCCAACTTTCAACCTGTTCAGAGTTCATTTGTAGTGCTTTTCATTTTCAAGGTCATAT
Organism: Aegilops longissima; assembly: GCA_021605205.1. Classification (NCBI taxonomy): domain Eukaryota; kingdom Viridiplantae; phylum Streptophyta; class Magnoliopsida; order Poales; family Poaceae; genus Aegilops; species Aegilops longissima. The sequence continues at coordinate 740,924,705 of CM038682.1, forward strand.
AGCTAAAAAAATCAGTAAATGCATGAAAAATAACAAATGAAGCCAGAAAGGGTTGAAAATTGATGATGTGGTTTTGAATGGTGCATTTTGAACACACACAAAGTCTGGAGGTCAAATAAGTTTTAAAAAGAATGAAATCCCTTTGTAACAGACGAGTTTCCGTATGAAACCTTGATACTTCGAAAGAGATTGTCCGTTTTGTACATGAAGTGCGTCCAGTTTCTGCCGTAACCCTCACAACGTTTTAGCACATGCTATGTGGGTGAAATGATGATACCATGCCAACTTTCAACCTTTTCAGAGTTTCTTTGTAGTGGTTTTCATTTTCAGGGTCATATAGCTCAATAAAATCAGTAAATGCATGAAAAATAACAAATGAAGTCAGAAAGGGTTGAAAATTGATGATGTGGCTTTCAATGGTGCACTTTGAACACACAAAAGTCTGGACTCTAATAGAATGAACTAGAAAACTTTAATGAAACTCTAATAGAAAAAAGAATGAACAAGAAAACTTTAATGAAACTCTAATAGCTAAAGGAATCAACTAAAAAGCCTTTATGAACCTCTAGTATTATTGAAACTAAAATTATATAAAATTTATGCAACTAAAATTATCAAAGTATTTTCTGTAATAACATTAAAAGCAAAAAGAATTTTCATAAAATAAATAAATAAAGCAAAAATAAAATAAAATAAATAAGTAGAAACAAAATAAAATAAAATAAATTTATTAAATAAATAAGTAGAAACAAAACAAAATTAAATTAAATTAACTTTAATAAAAGAAATAAGTAGAAACAAAATAAACTTCAATAAAATAAAATAAATAAATCTTAATAAAATAAATGAAAATAGCAACAGTAAGTATTTTGTTGTAAGTAGAAACAAAATAAAATAAATAAAGCAACAAAAAAATTAAAAATGTGCCATCTACTGGGCCACCACGGCCTGAATACGACTAGAAACCCAGCCATGGGCCAGGATTCAGGCCCGCAGCAGGCCCAATAGGCCCACAGGCACATAGTGACAGATTAGGCCCGAAAGCCTACGGTTGAGAGGAGCTCGAGAGAGTGGGCACAACAGCGCTTATAAACCACTCTCGAGCTCTTTCAACTAGCGAGGTGGGACTAAACTTTTGGTCACGACGCGGGCAGCACAAGGCCTTTTGTCCCGGTTGGTGGCACCAACCGGGACTAAAGGGGTGCATTGGTACCGGTTCGTGGTACCAACCGGGACCAATGCACGCTTTAGTCCGGTTGAAAGACGAACCGGACCAAAGGTCCTCGCTTCCGCCCTTTCGGTCTTGAAAAGAGACCTTTGGTCCCGGTTGGTGGCACCAACCAAGACTAAAGGGGGCATTGGTCCCAGTTGGTGCCACAAACCGGGACCAATGCTTCGTGTATATAAGCAAGACTTGTGAAAATTTTCAGTTTCATCGCAGTTCCCCTCCGACGGCCCCGACCTCCTCGACGCCGCCAGGCTGCCCGACGCCGTCGCCCGTGCCGTGCCCGCCCCGAGCCCACGCCTCGCCGTCTGCCCACGCCTCGTCACCGTCGCCAACTCCCCGCGCCCGACGCCGCCCGCTCCCCCGTCGCCGCTCGCTCCTCGTCGCCGTCGCCGTCACCATCGCCGACGCCTCCACGACCTCGCTGTTGCCGACAGTCTCCCCGACCTCGCCGTCACCTCCCCGCGCAGGCCCCTACCCTGCCCCGCGCGTGCCGCCTCTACCTCAGCCCGGCCCCGACTTCACCATCGCTGACGCCGCCCCCAGTGAGCCCCCGCGCCCTTGCCCTGCCCCCTGCTGCCGCCGCCATGGACGTGGCCGTCGTGGCCCCCGCATATATGTTTTTTTCTACATATATATATATGATGTTTTTTCCAGATATGTTGATGTATGGATATATATATGTATGCATATATGATGATTTTTTGTTCAGCATCATATATGATGTTTTTTTCTGCATATATATGTGATCATATGAATTGTTTGTTCATAGATGTGTTTTTTTTTTCATATATCATATGATGTTTTTATTGTTCATAGATGATCGATCATATTTGTTCATATGTATGCAAGCGAAGTCATTGTCGTTAGTTGTACTGTTTAGGGTTAGGGTCGTCGATGAAGAAGGAAAATAAGGAAAAAGAAGAAAAGAGGAAGAAGGAAGAAGAAGAAAAAGAAGGAGAGGAAAAAAGGAAAATAAGAAGAGGAAGAAGGAGAAGAAGAAGGAGAAGAAGAGGAGAAAAAAATAAGATGAGGAAGAAGAAGAAAAAGAAGAGGAGAAGAAGAAAAAAAGATTTATTTAATCTATTTTTTCTTCTTCTCCTCTATTCCTTCTTCTTCTCCTTTTTTTTCTTCTTCTCCTCTTTTTTTCTTCTTCTTCCTCTTCTTAATTTTTATCAAGAATGAGGGTGTCGAGGATCGCCGAGCGGTCGAGGGTCAGGAACTAGGGTAGAGGTTCGAGGGTCACCGAGGGTTCGAGGGTCATCGAGGGGTCGAGGGTTCGAGGGTCGTCGAGGGGTCGAGGGTTCGAGGGTCGTCGAGGGGCCGAGGGTTCGAGGGTCAAGGGCTGTCGAGGGGTCGAGGGTCTAGGATCGCCGAGGGGTCGAGAGGTTGCCTTGTGTCAAAGTATTGAAGAAATCCATGGCTTCATAATTAGCTGGAAGTAACCGGGGCATGATGGTATGAAGTTCTGCAAAGTTGTTCTGGAACGGAGTCCCGAATAGGATAATTCGCCTTTTGGTACGAATTTCAGCAAAGGCCTTCCAAATAGCGATATTCGGAAGGCCCTTGCTGAACTTTGTACCAAAAAGCGAATTATCCTATCCGGGACTCCATTCCAAAACAACTTCAGAGAGCTTCGTACCATCATGCTCCTGTTACTTTCGCCTAATGATGAAGACATGGTTTTGTAGAATCCTTTGACACTAGAGACAAACGTGACATGAGGTGGTCGAGGGTCGGGAACTAGGGTAGAGGGTCGTGGATCGCCGAGCTGTCGAGGGTCGTGAACTAGTGTAGAGGGTTGAGGGTCACCGAGGGGTCGAGGGTCGAGGGTCATCGAGGGGTCGAGGGTCCAGATTTATCAAGAATGCCCCCATTATGGATGTGCACAAGTGCTAATCCCCAAGTGCAGGGAATCATCATAGCAATTCCCAAAGGTGGAAGTGATAAGTATGGAGTGTCGAACCCACAAGGAGCTAAGATAAAATCAATATTCTCTCGAGTCCTATCTGCCACTGATACGACTCTACGTACACCGAACGTTTGCTTCCAACTAGAAACGATAAATAAAACTACGTTGTGTGTATGAAGAGGATAACTTTGCATGCTATCGGAGAGCTAAAACACAAAAGTAGGTGTTGTTATCATAAAGTTAGAATATATTACTAGATATTATAAATAGCGAGTGTGAAATAATGATGGGTCAGTGTGCGGAATTATCCTAGGTAATTGTTAACAAGACTGGTAATCACTATAGCAATTTCATAAGAGGGAGAGGCATAAGCTAACATACTTTCTCTTCTTGGATCATATGCACTTATGATTGGAACTCTAGCAAGCATCCGCAACTACTAAAGATCTTTAAGGTAAAACCTAACCATAGCATTAAAGCATCAAGCCCCCTTTATCCCATACGCAACAACCCCATTACTCGGGTTTATGCTTCTGTCACTCAAGCAACCCACTATAAGCGAATCATGAACGTATTGCAACACCCTACAACGGAATCCCTCACGCTATGCGACACGGAGGGCACAATAGGACAACACCAAAATAAAACATACAACTCATACCAATCTAGATCATCAATCAACCCAAAGACAAAGGATATCTACTCAAAACATCATAGGATGGCAACACATCATTGGATCATAATATGTGGCATAAAGCACCATGTTCAAGTAGGGATTACAGCCGGGTGCGGAGAGTGGACCGCGTAAAAGAGATGAGGATGGTGATGTTGATGAACACGATCACCACGACGATGATTCCCCTCCCGATGGCACTCCGACGCCACCGAGAGAGAGGAGGAGAGGTTCTCCCCCTTGTGCTTCCTCCTCCATGGCCTTCCCCCTAGATGGGGAGAGGTTCTCCCTCTGGTCCTTGGCCTTCATGGCGATGATAGCACCTCCGGGATCCTCCTCCATGGCCTCTGGTGATGATGGCCCCCTCCGGCAGGGTGCCAGAGAGGGCCTAGATTGATTTCTCGTGGCTACAGAGGCTTGAGGGGAACTTTCGATCTAGGTTATTTTCTGGAGGTTTGGGCATTTATAGGAGAGGTTGGCATCGAAAATAAGTCAAGGGGCCCCACGGGAAGTCCACGAGGCACAGGGGCGCGCCCTCCACCCTCGTGGGGCCCATGGGACTCCCCTCCAGTAACTCTTTGTTCCATTATTTTTTATATTTTCCAGAAAAATTCTCCGTTGATTTTCAGCGCATTCCGAGAACTTTTATTTCTGCACAAAAACAACAACACGGTAGTTCTGCTGAAAACATCGTCAGTCCAGGTTTGTTATAATGAAATCATACCAAAATCATATAAAATTATTGTAAACATGGCATGAATACTTCATAAATTATAGATACGTTGGAGACGTATCAGCATCCCCAAGCTTAATTCCTGCTCGTCCTCGAGTAGGTAAATGATAAAAGAAATAATTTATGAAGTGTGAATGCTAGCTAGATCTTAAGTTTGATCAATGATAGTTTCAATCACTTTTTTTAGCATCATTTTATATCATAACAGTAGCTCAACTCATAAAACTTCTCATGATCAAGTAACAAGCTATTCAATGTTAAAGTATAGATCATAAACTTTCTTGAAACTAACAAACCATGCTCTTAGTCCTCAAACAATTGCAATTCATCTTATTTTTGGGAAGGGTCTACGTAAGAGCTTTGATTCAGCAAACTCCACATACTCAACTATCATTTAATCTTTCACAATTGCTAGCACTCACGTGATATTTATGGGTTCAAAGTTTTAATCGGACACAGAGAAAGATAGGGGCTTATAGTTTCGCCTCCCAACATTTTACCTCAAGGGTAATGTCAACAATAATACTTTATGAAAACCTACATCCAACTGGATATATATATATCCGGATCGCTCCAACACAAAGTGCTTGCGAAAGGAAAAGAAGTGTAAAAAGGAAAGGTGAAAATAACCATGACTCTTGTATAAGGGTAGAAGGTAAAAGTAAAAGATAGGCCCTTCGCAGAGGGAAACAGAGGTTGTCATGCGCTTTTATGGTTGGATGCACAAAATCTTAATGCAAAAGAACGTCACTTTATATTGCCGCTTGTGATAAAGACCTTTATTATGCATTCCGTCACTTTTATTTCTTCCCTATCACAAGTTCGTATAAAGCTTATTTTCTTCGCACTAATAGATCTTACATATTTAAGGAGCTATTTTTTATTGCATGCACCGATGACAACTTACTTGAAGGATCTTACTCAATCCATAGGTAGGTATGGTGGACTCTCATGGCAAAACTGGGTTAAGGAATGTTGGAAGCACAAGTAGTATCTCTACTTGGTGTAAAGAATTTGGCTAGCATGAGAGGGAAAGGCAAGCTCAACATGTTGGATGATCCAAGACAATATAAAGTTTCGGATATAGGAAAACATAACCCATTAAGTTGTCTTCCTTGTCCAACATCAACTTTTTAGCATGTCATATTTTAATAAGTGCTCACAATTACAAAGGATGTCCAAGATAGTATATTTATATGTGAAATCTCTCTTCCTTCAACATTCTTTCATGAATTGTTCAAGTGACCAATTCTGCGTTTGCTAACTTTCAATAAGTTTGCTACCTATACTTATTATGTGTGAAGTCATTACTCCCCATGTTATAAGCAAATGAAACGTATATAAAGTCAGATTTATGATATTCAATTCATTCAACCATTTACTCATAGGATATATGTGAAGAACGCGAGTAAATGACAAACTACTCCAAAAAGATATAAGTGAAGAACACCGAGTAGTCAAATAATTAACTAGCCATGGGATGATTCTTTTTCATTCAAGATTTCAGATCCAATGATTTTATTCAAACAGCAAGTAAAATTTAAAATACATTCCAAGCAAAACACATATCATGTGACGAATAAAAATATATCTCCGAGTAAGGTATACCGATAGTTTTGTAGACGAAAGAGGGGATGCCTTCCGGGGCATCCCCAAGCATAGGCGCTTGAGTCTTCCTTGAATATTACCTTGGGGTGCCTTGGGCATCCCCAAGCTTAGGGTATTTCCACTCCTTATTCTCCTCATATCGATATCTCACCCAATGCTTGAAAACTTCAATCACACAAAACTTAACGGAACTTCGTGAGATGGGTTAGTAGGATAAAGAGTAAACCATTCACTTTGGTACTGTCAAAGACAAGGTTCATAATTGTTCTCACACAATTCCTACTGTACCATATCATTTCTACAATTTATATTGATAAATATAAGTGAGGGAGTACTGGATTAAGGGGTGTCCGGATAGCCAGACTATAGCCTTTGGCCGGACTCCTGGACTATGAAGATACAAGATTGAAGACTTCGTCCCGTGTCCGGATGGGACTTTCCTTGGCGTGGAAGGCAAGATTGGCGATACGGATATGTAGATCTCCTACCATTGTAACCGACTCTGTGTAACCCTAACCCTATTCAGTGCCTATATAAACCGGAGGGTTTTAGTCCGTAGGACGAACAAAAATCATACCATAGGCTAGCTTCTAGGGTTTAGCCTCTCTGATCTCGTGGTAGATCTACTCTTGTACTACCCATATCATCAATATTAATCAAGCAGGAGTAGGGTTTTACCTCCATCGAGGGGGCCCGAACCTGGGTAAAAACATCGTGTCCCTTGTCTCCTGTTACCATCCGCCTAGACGCACAGTTCGGGACCCCCTACCCGAGATCCGCCGGTTTTGACACCGACATTGGTGCTTTCATTGAGAGTTCCTCTGTGTCGTCATCCTTAGGCCCGATGGCTCCTCCGATCATCAACAACAATGCGCTCCAGGGTGAGACTTTTCTCCCCGGACAGATCTTCGTATTCGGCGGCTTTGCACTGCGGGCCAATTCGCTTGGCCATCTGGAGCAGATTGAAAGCTACGCCCCTGGCCACCAGGTCAGATTTGGAAATTTGAACTACACGGCTGACGTCCGCGGAGACTTGATCTTCGACGGGTTCGAGCCACAGCCAAGCGCGCCGCACTGTCACGAGGGGCATGATCTAGCTCTGCCGCCGAACAGTGTCCTGGAGGCCGCACCAGTGTCCGCTCCGACCTTTAGCTCGGAGCCGACTGCGCCGATTGAGGACGGGTGGCTGGAAACCGCCTCGGGGGCTGCGATCTCTATGGCGATTGAGCCGTACACCTACCCCGTCCTTTGCGAAGCTTGTGACTCCAAGGTGCCGGACTCCTCTCCGGACTCCGAGCCTTACGTGCCCCCGCCAATCGAATCCGATGGGGCGCCGATCATGAAATTCACTTCCGCGGACATCTTTCAGCACTCGCCCTTTGGCGACATCCTGAATTCACTAAAGTCTCTCTCTTTATCAGGAGAGCCCTGGCCGGATTATGGTCAGGAAGGTTGGGATGCGAACGACGAAGAAATTCAAAGCCCACCCACCACCCACTTCGTAGCCACTGTCGATGATTTAACCGACATGCTCGACTTCGACTCCGAAGACATCGACAGTATGGACGACGATGTAGGGGAGGAATATGAACCAGCACCTATAGTGCACTTGAGAACCACCTCATCTCACGATGTATACATGGTGGACACACCTAAAGGAAGTGACGATGAGGAACAACGGGACGCTACGAAGGATCATTCCCTCGAAAAGCAGTCAAAACGGCAACGTAAGCGTCGCTCAAAGTCCCGCCTCGACAAAGACCCAGCCATAGAGCAGGGCGAACTGGTGGTCGACGAACATGCTATCGAGCAACCGTCCGAAGAGGACAACCTGGATAAACAACCCGGCGAAGATAACAGTCCGGACGATCTCACGTCGGACAAGCTGCTGGAGCAGAAGAACCTCCACAAAAGGCTCGCCGCCACTGCACGTAGCCTGAAAAAGCATAAGAGGATGCTCAAAACAGCGGAAGATGCACTCAGAATCAGATGGAGCAAAGTACTCAACACCGCAGACAAATACGACGACAGTCGTCGAACGAAGAGCTACCCAAAGCGAAAACTACTACCTGAATTTGATGAGGAGGCCGTAGAGCCCCCGCAATCAAAAAACAAAGAGGCCACCCGGTCGGATGGACGACCCCATGGCAAACAGAGAGCGGCAAATGGCGCCGCACACAAGCCGACACGCGATCCGCACAGGGATTCGCATCCAAAATATGGCCCAGTTAGATCTATCTACGGGCCAAGAAAGCAAGCTCTAGTAAGCAATGCAACACATCAAGTATCCGAAGATCATGGTACACCTAAATATAGGGGTGCCGCACACCCCCTATGTTTCACCGATGAGGTGCTGGATTATGAATTTCCAGCGGGATTCAAGCCCGTAAACATAGAGGCATCTGACGTAACAACAGACCACGAGTCTGGATTGAGGATTACATCCTCCACATACACATGGCTAGAGGAGATGATCTCCACGCTATAAAATACTTACCCCTCAAGCTCAAAGGGCCAGCCCGGCATTGGCTTAAAAGCCTTCCCGAAAACACCATTGGAAGTTGGGAGGAGCTCGAGGATGCTTTTCGGGCAAATTTTCAAGGGACCTATGTCCGACCTCCGGATGCCGACGATTTAAGTCACATAACTCAACAACCCAGAGAGTCAGCCCGGAAATTTTGGAACAAATTCCTTACTAAAAAGAACCAAATAGTCGACTGTCCGGACGCCGAAGCCTTAGCAGCTTTTAAACACAACGTCCGAGACGAATGGCTCGCCAGACACCTCGGCCAAGAAAAGCCAAGAACAATGGCCTCATTAACAAGCCTCATGACCCGCTTTTGTGCGGGAGAGGATAGCTGGCTGGCAAGATGCAGCACCAGCGACCCAAGTACATCCGAAGTCAGGGACGGAAACGGGAAACCACGACATAGCAAGGACCAACGTTGGACCAAGGGAAACAGCCTGAAGAGCACGACAGTGAACGCCGGATTCAAAAGCTCTCGGCAGAATTATAAAAAGCTGCCCCTTAAGGATAACAGGGACGAGCTATCTAACTTAAACAAAATCTTGGACAAGATATGCCAAATCCATAGTACTCCCGGGAAGCCTGCAAACCATACCCACAGAGATTGTTGGGTCTTCAAGCAGTCCGGCAAACTCAACGCCGAACACAACGGGCTCGACACACCAAGCGAGGACGATGACGAACCCCAAAAGCAGAGAACCAGAAAACAAAAGAATTTCCCACAAGAAATCAAAACAGTCAACTCACTTCACGTGACAAAAGGGAAAAATAGAGCGGCGCCCATAGAGGTACGCGCCATACGGCCTATCCCGGAGGAGTCCCACCACTGGTTGTTAAAACCAATCACCTTCGACCATCGGGATTACTCTAGAAGTATACGGAATGCAGGTTGGACTGCCTTGATATTAGATCCGATAATTGGCGGACTCCAATTTTCACAAGTCCTAATGGACGGCGGCAGTGATCTAAACCTGCTATATCAGGACACAATCCGCAAAATGGGGATAGACCCAACCAAATTTCGCCATAGCAACACTTCCTTTCAAGGGGTAATTGTCGGATTTCAGGTTCCGGCAGACCCTTGAGGTTCGAACACTAGGGTGCGCGCGGAGATCTCGCCCTCTACCTACCTGCACCCCGCAGCCTCGCTAGGATCTAAACTACGAAAGGAACAACACAAGAGACGCAAGGTTTATACTAGTTCGGGCCACCATTGTGGTGTAAAACCCTACTCTAGTTTGTGGTGTGGTGGATTGCCTCTTGGGCTGATGGTGATGAACAATACAAGGAAGAACAACCTCGCGAGGGTCTATTCTTGGCCGGGGCGGTGAACTGCTAGGAGGAGTTCAGCCACCTTTTCTCTCTCTCTCTCTCTCTCTCTCTCTCTCTCTCTCTCTCTTTGAGATGCTACTTGCTCCGATTCTCAATCTTCTCCTCCCCTCTCCCTTTTTTCTCCTCCCTATCCTGTGGGTGGCTAGTCCTATTTATAGGCGAAGGCCCTGGGCCTCTCCCCAAATATTGAGCGGGAAGGGCGCCAACAATTGGCCATTTTGAAGGGGAACATCTGGTACACTTATCCTGACTAAAGTTGGTCCTCGCCTGTCAAAAGCTCTGGTGGTGACGCTTGCTTGGGCTCCACAATGACTTCCTTCCTGCCATTGGGCTGGTCTTGGTCTTGTTGCACCGAAATGGATGCCTTTGCTTGATGCTCTTGCTTGCGCTTGCTCCCTTTGCACCAAAGAGGAAAGGAGGACACTGCGCGGGCTGGCGCCCGCCTGGCGCCCTTGGTCGTCATGGCTTGCGTCATGGGCACCTCGTGAGGTACCCCGCTTGATCTCTCCACCTCCTCGCGAGCCAGCCTGATGAGGCCGTGCTCGAGAAGCTCCTGTCGTCCGCCCGCCTCATGAGGCTTGCCTCGCGAGGGTCTTGAGCTTGTGTTGATGAAGATGGGCCGTCTTTGGGCCCCCTTGAGCCACGCGCAGGCAGCAGCAGAGCAAGTCAGGGACCCCGTTCCCGTAACGCCGACAGAGCCCCGGGCCCAAGGCGCGCCCGGACTTGGCTGAGCAGAGAAGCGAAAGGGCAAGTGCGAAGCGCCGCGGGCCCTAACATCCTGCGGCCTTGGGCGCCATGTGACGGTCTATTGGACGTGGGTGCCCCAGCAACTGCGTGAGTTGATAAAGGAGCGACATCTGCCTAGGCTTTGCTTCCTTTGCTTTCTCTGGTTACTGCTCAGATCCCCTTTCTTGCGCCTCTCCTTCCTGCCTCCGAAATCTTCAGATCCACTTCGACTGCATGCCCTAGCAAGACATGGCGCCTCGCGAGACCCCGGCCGGAGCTTGGTACTCACCTGCCCTGGACTCGCCGAACGTGTCGGAGGCGAGCCTTGCTCGGGTGCGCCAGATGGTGGCGGCGCAAGGCATCGACGGGGCGAAGGTGTTCAAGGCCGGCTCCGCCCTCCCTGAGGGCCAAGGGAGCACCTTCTATCCGCTCTTTGTAAGCGCCATTGTTGCCGGTCTGGTGCCTCCCTTTTCCGAGTTCTTCTTCTCTGTCCTCCGCCATTACAAGCTACAAGCTCTGCATCTCCACCCCAACTCTGTTCTCCTTCTGGCAATCTTCGCCTACTATTGTGAGGCTCACGTCGGGGTGCAGCCCTCAGTGGCCCTGCTGCGCCACTATTTCTCCCTCCGGACCTCTCGTGGTCCCATCTCTGCGTGCGCGAGCTTTGTCGCGTATGGTAGCTCCATCGCCATTTCGAACCCCGGGAAGAGGATTGAGGGCTTCAGGAGCAAGTGGGTCTTGGTAGATGTTGGGCGCATCCACCCTCGGCTAATCTTGCCCACGGAGCACCCCACGAGCTCCGACGATTGGTCTCGAGTGGAGCTCGTGGACCCCCGCGCGAGGCCGGTGTTGGAGAAGATGGACACGGATCGAGGCGGCCAGCATGGCGGCGGCGAAACTGACCGGCGCATCGCTGCTGAGGGAATTCTTGGAGCACCAGGTGGCTCCGCTTCGTCAGTACTCACTTCCGATGTGGAGGCCCCACCCGAGCCCCGCGGTCTTGGCCGACGAAGACCTGGCTGCGGTTCTCCAATCTTTGGTCGGGGGCGACGTGGCGAGGTTGGAGGGCGCTCCTACGCCCCTGTTCCTCCGCGATGACTGGGAGCAGGTAGTGGAGTCCATGCCCGTCTTCAACGGGGACGGGCCCGTGCCGCGGAGGAACCCGAGGACCCGGTGGATGTGTCCTCCGGCGACTCCAGCGAAGAGAAGGGAGAAGGGGAGCGGGAAGGAGGGCTCGACTCCGAGGCGACCGACGGAGAGTCGAGGGCTCCCCTCCCTCGGCGCAAGTCCCGCGTTCTCCGCCTCTCATCGAGGGACGACGATGACGACGAGGATGATGACGAGCAAGGCGGTGGGAGCTTGCCCCCGATCCCGAAGAAGGACAGGACCGGGCTGATCCACCGCGGGTCTGCCCCAGCCCCGAGGCGATCCGTAGGCGCGCCTTCTGCTCCCGAGCTCCTTGAGGCTGATCCTTGCAGCCGGCTCTCGGGCTTCAAGTATGGCCGAAGGTTGCTCGAGCCCGCGAGCGATGACCATAAGTGCTCGATTCCTATCTTATTTCTTGTTTTGTCACGAGGCTTGACGCTCAGATCTCTTGGCTAGGCTGGCGCCCATGCAAAGAAGCCAAGGGATCTCCGAGGTTCCGTTTGGGGCAGCGCCTCGCCCATGAAAGAAGGTGACCGCAATGCACGGCCTCTCTCCTGCCGGTCGTCCTCACGAGGCCGGCTGAGCAGGCTGGGGCGAGCTCAGCCCCCACGGCCCAAGCGACTCCTGAGGTGCCCTTGCCTGATGTTGCCACCACAGCCGTTGGGGCGCAGCAGGCTCCGCCTCAGGATACTGTGGTCACGCTGCCGCCTTCTCCTCCTACCCCATCGACTGCTGTCTCTCCGACTCCTCTTACCGTTCTGGATCATGCTGCTGCCGAACTGGACCGGCTGCGGCAGGATCTTTTGGGCGCCAACCCTCATCTAGTGGCCGGGCGCTTGGAGCTGGCTTTTGGCTGGATTCGCTCCGACGCTTCGATTCGGGCGGTGCTGGTCCAGGCCTCGACGGCTTGCGACGAGGAGAAGCAGGCCGTCCTTGGGGCGAAGGCTGCTCGCGACGCCGCCTTGGGGGAGGTAGCCGATGTCTGAGGTCGCTGCAGGGCGCTGGAGAGCGAGCTGCAGGGCCTGCGGGACCAGCTCGCCGAGGAGGCCCGCCTTCGCCAAGAGCAGGAGGAAGGCATGAAAGCTCGCGAGGTGGCCGTCAAGGACCGGGACGCCAAGCTCATGAAGCGCCGTGACCGCCTAGGCGCGCTGGAGCAAGAGTTGGAGGCGAGGAAGGTCGAGCTGGATGGTAAGGCACGGGTCCTTGCCGAGGATCGCGTGGCCTTCACGGAGATGGAGGTGAAGGCTCGCACCTTGCTGAGGACGCTTTATGAGAGCGGCCTGGAGAGCCCGCTGGCCGGCGCAGAGGACGGCCCCGCCAAGCTGCTTCCCTTCCTGGTTCGCGCTCTTGAAGATGTCACCCTTGGCCTTGGCCCTACGGCTGAGGCCGAGGCGCGTGTCTTGTCTTCTGCAGCGCTGACGCGGGTCCTCACCCACATCTACCTTCGTGATCCCAACGTCGACCTCGACAGCCTGCTGGAGCCAGCGAGCAGCAAGCTTGCCGCTGCCGCTGCTGAGGCCATGAAGGGTCGTGCGGAGGCTCTGCTGGGGAAGTTCCGGGCCTTCAGCACCAAGCCGAAGCGGGGCGCTGCCAACCCTGCGGCTCCACAAGGCGAACCCGCTCCGCGCAGCTCCACCGCCGACAAGTGACTCCGCCAGGCTCTGTTCGCTTTTAATTCAAGCACATGTATCATGCCTCGAGGAGGTTTAAACTTGCATTTATGCCAGGATAACAGTTATGGACTGTAATATTTGCTTTTGAATTCCTTGAAATTTGCTTTCCTTCCTACTTGCTTATGTTCTCGCCGTGAGCCGGCCTCACAGATACCTCAGCCACTGCTAGCCCCGACCGAAACCAGGACGGGACCAAGGAGTGAGGGGCTACGTGACAACTTAGGCTCCTGAGTCGCGATGCTCAGGAGTCCCCCTTGGCGCACGAACAACAAGTAGGAGGTGAGATGTGGGTGGATCTACCGTTCTACGTCTGCAGAGCCCAGCCCCACGCATACCTCAACCGCCATTAGCCTTCGAACTAAGGAGTGAGGGGCTACGTGACCAGTTAGGCTCTGAGTCGCGATGCTCGAGAGTCCCCTTGACGCTCAAACGACCTTCGCACCTTGGCTCCGCTCGGGGGCGTCGACGAACCAGGCCCGAGGGGCTGGCTGGGTGGCGGCGTCTGGCGTGACCAGGCGCAGCCCCCGTGCCCAGCCCCTCGCGGCACTCCCGAGGGAGGCGTTGTGATGAGGCCGGACACCGAGCTCTGGGCCCCGAGGTTGATGCAGCCCGGGCCACCTCGGCTGTTTATCACCAGCGTGGAGCATAGCGCCCGTATGTGTCTGAGCATAGCGCTCCTCGGCGGTGTCGTCGCCAGCCGTGAGCATGGTGCTTCCTTTGGTGCACAGGAGGGGCTCCCCTCGGGAGGAGCCCCGGGCGTGTACAGCCCATGCAGCGCGTGGCTGGCACGGTAGGGCTGACGAGGTGTATCTGGGCACCCGTGAGCAGTAGCGGGACTCATGAGGCCCTACCTAAAGGCGGGTTGCGCCTGGCACAGGGCCTTATCTTGTGATGTGTTCCTGCAGATTTGGTTAGATGTCGGCGCTCTACGTCCTCGGGTCCCGGCCCTCGAGCTGGTCTCAGCCGTCTCTGGTATGCCAGGTCGCGATGCCGTGGAAAAGGCCAGAGGGTGAGGGCTGGAGAGCCAGTAGGAGCCCTGAGTCGCGATGCTCAGGTACCCCCCCCCCCTTTAACGTGCAAGCGGTCGACATGAATGAATAAAAGGTGCCATGGATTGGCATCAAATAACAAGCATGATGGGTCGAATGCATGACCCGAAATAAACGCAAGAGGGATACATGCCGCCGGGTCTGGCCCGAGCGACTTGGGGATGATGCAGCCTGAGGGGCGCCCCCAACAAGGTAAGCTAGGAACATGAAGTAAAAGTGATACACGCTGCAGGGACGGACCCACGCGGCCTGGGAATAATGCAGCCCTAGGGGGCGCTCCCAGCTGGAAATGAAACTTGAAAGATGTCACCTGATAGCGTTGAAGACGAAAGGGTATTGGTGCAGCAGGCTCGGTAGGCTGCGGGAGCCGATCCTCATGAGCCCCCAGGCTCAGGGGCCTTGGGAGGCCCGAGGCGGGCTGGTGGCTCCTCGTGGACCATCTCCATCTCTGCCAGGCTGCGGGCGCTGGCCTCTTGATCCTCCGGGTGCTCCTCATGAGGCGCTGGCGGCGTGGCAACCGCGTTCGGCAAGCCGTAAGGCATGCGAACGCAGCTGGGGTGGACCTCGCAGCGCCCACGCGAGAGAGGGCAGGCGCTCGAGAGGCGGCTCGGTTGAGCCCTGGTATGTCGATGCAGACGCGCAGCCCACCATCCTCGCCTGGATGGGGAGCTACGGCAGGTAAGCGGCGGCTGCCACTCATGACTCTTGACTCCTGCAGCTCCTGAATGATCTTGCTGACGAATTCCTGAGGGTTTGGCCCTCCTTGCCTTGCTCCTTCTTGAGGGAAATGTGCTTCGAAACACGCCTCCAAGTGGTGCCCAAGCGCCTCCCTCGTGACCTTAGCAAGGTCGGTGGCCCTCCAGGGGGAGCCCCGAGCCCTGCCTGAGGAGGGCGCCGGGCGCGCTTTCCTATGCGATAGAAGGAGGTTCCCCTGAGCAGGCGCGGACCCTGAGGGGCCTGCCTCCTGAGGGGCCGGGCCGGACGATGTCTTCTTCTTCTTGGGGGCGGTCTCGGGAAGCCTCCACCTCGCATGATCCGGTCTTCCGGTGATGCGGCTGAAAGGCTCGCTCCGTGGAGCACACGCGTCTTTTTCTTCGCAGGGCACCGTGATGACTCCGCCACTTCACGGAATCTTGAGGACGTTGTAGCCGTGGTGGTTTCGACCATGAACTTGGACAGCGCTGGGTACCCGAGGATGGCGTTGTATGGCAGGCGAATGTGGGCGACGTCGAAGTCGATGAGCTCGGTGCGGTAGTTGTCGCGCGCGCCGAAGGTGACAGGGAGGCGAACCTGCCCAATCGGGACTGTGGAGCCGTCGGTGACCCCAGAGAAAGGCTTGATTGGCTGAAGCTGATTGTAAGGCACTTGGAGATTGTTGAACATTTCCACGGACAGGACGTTGAGCCCTGCCTCGCCATCGATGAGGGTCTTGGTGACTAGCACGTTGCTGATGATTGGGGAGCAAAGCATCGGGAGGACTCCGGCTGTGGCCGCACACTTGAGCTGATCCGCTGAGCTGAATGTGATGGCGCACGCCGACCACCTGAGGGGGCGTGTGGCTTCGAGCTTGGGGAGGACTGCATTCACTTCGCGGGCGAACTGCTTGAAGATGCGTTGAGAGGCTGGGGCTTGAGCTCCGCCCGGGATCAGAAGCGATCGCTGCAGCTCCGGAAGCCCCCAGCCCCTCGCCCCGATGATGGTCTTCATTTCTCCTTGGCTGCGGTGGCAGAGGAGGAGGCCTGCGTTGCCTTGCAGGCGATCCTCGCGAGCTGATCCTCCAGCCTCCCTCGCGAGGCGGGTCCTGCCAGCGATCCTCGCGAGGTTGGTCGCGCCACCCTTGGCGAGGGCCGCGGTCTTCCCAGCGTCCTGCGTTCCTTCCTCCTCCTCGGTCGTAGCCCCGGTCGCTGCGGTTGGGACGTCGGCCGATCCTCCCTTCTTGCACGGCTCGGAGCTCTTGACATTCATTGGTGTTGTGGGTGTGGAGGTCGTGGTACCCGCAGTACCCGGTGCCCTTGGAAGACTCGGGCTGATCTCTACCCCGCTTGGTGTCCGGTTCTGCCGCGAGCACGACAGCCCCCTTGCACTTCACATCCTTGGCCTTGGGTTTCTTCTCTTCTGGGTCTGCGACAAGCAGCTCGAGGAGGGAGAGACGCCCTTCCTCGGCCCTGGCGCACTTGGTCGCCAAGTTGAACAGCTCCAAGGAAGTGCACAAGTCTTCATGCATCGCCAGCTCCTCTTTCATCTTCACGTCGCGCACACCGTTGGAGAAGGCGGAGATGATGGCCTCCTCGGTCACCTTGGGAATCTTGAGGCGCGCGTTGTTGAAGCGCTGGATGTATTCTGCAGGTCTCCCTGGTTGCTGCTTGATGCGGCGCATGTCGCTCACGGTGGGTGGCCGGTCACGAGTACCTTGGAAGTTGGCGATGAAGCGGGTGCGCATCTCGTCCCAGGAGGAGATCGTGCCTGGAGCCAGGTTCAGGAGCCAGGTGCGGGCCCCGTCCTTGAGCGTCATGGGAAACCAGTTCGCCATGACCTTCTCGTCTCCGTTGGCGGCTTCGATGCCCAGCTCGTAGAGGTGGAGGAACTCTGCGGGGTCGGCCGTATCGTCGTCGCGAGGAGGCAGGTCTGGCTTGAACTTGCCGGGCCACGCGACGCTGCACAGCTCGGTGGTGAAGGCACGGCAGCCTGTTGTGGCCACGGGAGGCCTTGGGTGACGAAGAGCTTGGTCTTGCGGGTCCCCATGCGCTGCAGCTGGGAGCAGCGCGGGGTCTTGACGTGCTGGAGTAGGAGCGTGGTCGCGACAAGCTGGAGCGGGGAGCACTCGGGCAGCTTCTTGCGGGCGAGGGTCTTCCTCGCAGCTCTGCTCTTGCCGCGCTGGCGCCGGACGGAGCGGGTTCCGCCCAGGGACCACGCGCCTTGGGGCCAGGGCGCCTTCTTGAGGGGGAGGCGACTGAGGCGCCCCTGGAGCTTCATCGCCGCCAGGCGGGTGCGTCTTGATGGGGCCAGACGGCGGGGAGCCCCTGCGGCGCGGACGAGCTCGGCAACGCGGTCGAGCCACTCTTCGTAGACGTCGTCGACTGGATGGTAGCGCAGGAGCTCGTTTGCCGCGATGAGCACAACTCGAGCCTCCATGGGCGCGCGGAACGTGCGAGACGAAGAACCAGCTGGGGAGAGTGAGGGGGTAGTAGTGCGGCCGGCTTGCCTCACGGAGGGATGCTGGGACGATGCTTGCTGCTCATTCCCCGCTGGGCCGGTGGCGGCGTTGACGGCAGGCGACGGGGAACGACGAGGGCGCCCGCCGACGGGAGCCGTCTGGGTGACGCGGGAAGCGAGAGCAGCTCGGTGCTCGGCGCGGGCCCGACGAGCATCAGACATGGATGCGGTGGTCGACGGAGAAAAGGGCGGCGGAAGACGAATTCCGACGCACCCCTACCTGGCGCGCCAAATGTCGGATTTCGGGTTCCAGCAGACCCTTGAGGTTGAACAGCAGGAGTGCGCGACGGAGATCTCGCCTCTACCTACCTGCACCCCCGCCCGCTAGGATCTAAACTCTGAAAGGAACAACACAAGAGACGCAAGGTTTATACTAGTTCGGGCCACCATTGTGGTGTAATACCCTACTCTAGTTTGTGGTGTGGTGGATTGCCTCTTGGGCTGATGGTGATGAACAATACAAGGAAGAACAGCCTCGCGAGGGTCTGTTCTTGGCCGGGGCGGTGAACTGCTAGGAGGAGTTCAGCCACCTTTCTCTCTCTCTCTCTTTGAGATGCTACTTGCTCCTATTCTCAATCTTCTCCTCCCCTCTCCCTTTTTTCTCCTCCCTATCCTGTGGGTGGCTAGTCCTATTTATAGGCGAAGGCCCTGGGCCTCTCCCCAAATATTGAGCGGGAAGGGCGCCAACAATTGGCCATTTTGAAGGGGAACATCTGGTACACTTATCCTGACTAAAGTTGGTCCTCGCCTGTCAAAGGCTCTGGTGGTGACGCCTGCTTGGGCTCCACAATGACTTCCTTCCTGCCGTTGGGCTGGTCTTGGTCTTGTTGCACCGAAATGGATGCCTTTGCTTGATGCTCTCGCCTGCGCTTGCTCCCTTTGCACCAAAGAGGAAAGGAGGACACTGCGCGGGCTGGCGCCCGCCTGGCGCCCTTGGTCGTCATGGCTTGCGTCATGGGCACCTCGTGAGGTACCCCGCCTTGATCTCTCCGCCTCCTCACGAGCCAGCCTGATGAGGCCGTGCTCGAGAAGCTCCTGTCGTCCGCCCATGAGGCTTGGCCCCTCGCGAGGTCTTGAGCTTGTGTTGATGAAGATGGGGCGTCTGGGCCCCCTTTGAGCCACGCCGCGGGCCGCAGCGAGCAAGTCACAGGGACCCCGTTCCCGAAGCCGACAGTAATGTCAGGCCCATATGCCCATTATACGGGCTCTCTACTGCTAGAAGTTGTGTTCGGCTCACCCGACAACTTCCGCCACGAAAAGTTAACCTTCCACCTCGCCCCATTTACAAGTAGCTGTCAAGCACTATTGGGACGCGAAGCTTTCGCCCGCTTTAACGCAATACCACATTATGCATCTCTTACACTTAAAATGCCCGGTCCACGCGGCATTATATCGTTAAAAGGAAACATCAAGGGTTCCTTGAGTCCGGAAAATCATGCGGTTGCCTTGACAGCCACACAATAAACCGGCTTCACCAATAAAAGCACTTAGACAGGTCGTCCAGACCCCGGACAAGGCTGGACGAGTCCGCGTAAACATACAAGGCTTACTAGGCGCATACCCCGTACAAAGGGCTCCACTTTATGCACAACAAGAGACATAAAGCTCAATTTTATTCATTTTTGAATTGTACTTCGTTTATTTAATATAACGTACATTTTGCACGACCTTTTCAACTAAGTTCCTCTCTTTACAGATGAACACCATGCTACACTGTCCGTGATCTGGCGGAAGCGGAGACCTGGTAGCAGAGCGTTCAGCAGGACCCATTGCAAGGATTCTTTTCAGATTAAGACCCTCGTAAACCTTTTTACTATCTCTTGTTGATACATCCCCGGTTTCTTGCTATAACCGAGGAGGAGGCTGGCGTTTTGGCATAGGCCACATCAGAATTTCAGCGTGCACGGACACGAGGGCTTATTACCAAGGCGATTGTTTGGCCCGTTTTCATAAAGACCAAATACCTTAGGGAGTGTTAGGCGTCTCGAGTTAGGCCTTATATGCATCAGCTCGAATCATGTCTTTGGTCAAATGTTGGGTTGCGGCTGCCCTGTGTTTTGCTGCCTTACGTTCCGCTCTATCGGCTAACGCGGTACCGGAGAACTCTCGCTTTTGTGCCCGGTTCGGCCGGGGAGCACCTCGAGAGAGAAAGCAAACTGACTGTCATGATATAGCGTGAGACTGGTCAACCACTCGATGACCCTTGGAATCTTTAGAATTCCTCCTCATTGACGAAGGGTCGTTTCGGTCGAGCACATACGCCCGAATTCGGGTGGCGGTGCCCCTAGGGGCTATATAGTAGCCCCCCTGTCGAACTCCTATGGCTAAGTGAAAGTGATAAAGCATTATAGTCCGGTTGCCTAGTTTGCTGTGCTATCACCTCCTTTGTAGGACCAAGACGTTGGATCAACTGTGAAAAGGCGCTTTCTTCAAACACCCCCGCATTATATGCGTGGGGGCTGAAGCCAAAGACTGCCATCTTTCAGGTTATATACACATATACATTAACGGCCGCACAGGAGGTATTTTAATTCTTGAGAGCACAAGTATAAAATGTTGGAAATATGCCCTAGAGGCAATAATAAAAGCATTATTATTATATTTCCTTGTTCATGATAATTGTCTTTTATTCATGCTATAACTATATTATCCGGAAATCGTAATACACGTGTGAATACATAGACCACAATACGTCCCTAGTGAGCCTCTAGTTGACTAGCTCGTTGGTCGACAGATAGTCATGGTTTCTGACTATGGACATCGATGTCATTGACAGCGGGATCACGTCATTAGGAGAATGGCGTGATCGACAAGACAATCCTAAGCATAGCACAAGATCGTGTAGTTCGTTTTGCTAGAGCTTTTCCAATGTCAAGTATCTCTTCCTTAGACCTTGAGATCGTGTAACTCCCGGATACCGTAGGAATGCTTTGGGTGTACCAAGCGTCCTGGCATGGCGGGTGACTATAAAGGTGCATTACAGGTATCTCCGAAAGTGTCATTGGGTTGACACGGATCGAGACAGGATTTGTCACTCCGTATGACGGAGAGGTATCACTGGGCCCACTCGGTAATGCATCATCATAATGAGCTCAAAGTGATCAAGTGTCTGGTCACGGAATCATGCATTCTGATGCGAGTAAAGTGACTTGCGAGTAACGAGACTGAGCGAGGTATTGGGATACCGACGATCGAGTCTCGGGCAAGTAACACACCGTCGACAAAGGAATAGCATACGGGGTTGCTTGAACCCTCGACATCGTGGTTCATCCGATGACATCATCGAGGAGCATGTGGGAGCCAACATGGGTATCCAGATCCGCTGTTGGTTATTGACCGGAGAGCGTCTCGGTCATGTTCGCATGTCTCCGAACCCGTAGGGTCTACACACTTAAGGTTCGGTGGCGCTAGGGTTACTAGGAAGACTTGTATGTGATTACGAATGTTGTTGAGTCCGGATGAGATCCCGGACGTCACGAGGAGTTCTGGAAGGGTCCGGAGGTAAAGATTTATATATGGGAAGTTGTCAAGCGGACACCGGAAAAGTTTCGGATCATATCGAATTATGGAGGGCCACCGGAAGGGTTCGGAGGACCACGGGAGGGGCCACCTCCGGGGGCCACTTTGGGCTGTGTGGGAGGCAGCCAGCCCCTGGTGGGCTGGGCGCACCCCTCCCTTGGCCCATGCGCCTAGGGTTGAGGGGGAACCCTAAGGGGCGCCCCTTGGGGGCAAGCCCCTCCCTTGGCCGCCGCCCCCCTCTAGATGCATCTAGAGGGGCCGACCCCTCCTCCCTTCCCCTATAAATAGAGGGGTGAGGGAGGGCTGTATACACAATTGAAGGCGCAGCCCCTCCCTCCCAACACCTCTCCTCCTCCAAGGCGCTTGGCGAAGCCTGTGGGAGAACAGTCACTCCTTCATCATCACGCCGCCGTGCTGCTGTTGGAGCCCTCTTCCTCAACCTCTCCTTCCTCCTTGCTAGATCAAGACGGAGGGGACGTTGCCCGTACCGTACGTGTGTTGAACGTGGAGGTGCTGTCCGTTCAGCGCTTTGGTCATCGGTGATCCGAGTACGACTCCATCATCATCATCCTCTCGAAAGCTTCCGCTCGCGATCTACAAGTGGTATGTAGATGCAAACTCACTCCCTTGACTCGTTGCTTAGATGAACTCATAGATGGATCTTGGTGAAACCGTAGGAAAAATTTTAATTTTCTGCTACGTTCCCCAACATAAAAAGCTTTTATATTCCATCGAAACATTGTTTCACAATAATACATGTTATTCGAACATAATATCCTTCGAGCACTGCGTCTCTATTAAACGAGCGCCCTGCAGAACTTCCTGAAAATAGTGCTCGACAGGTACTCGACTTCCGTCCGAATCTTGGGATGCAACATCGGTGGCCTTCATCTCCTCCAAGCATGTCTTGACACGGGCAAGAGCCATCCGCGCACCCTCTATGCATGCTGACCGCCTCATTGCTTTGATATGCGGCCCCGCACCAAGGAACTGCTGCACCAATCCAAAATAACTCTTCGGCTCGGGCCTTTTCGGCCATAAATGAGTCACGACATTCTTCATGGCAAGTACGAACAACCTATTCAGCTCCGCCCATTCGGCCAGACGATCGGTTAATGGAAGTGGACCCTTTGGATTATGAACTGCGACCAAAAAAGCTCCTCCATCTCGTGATCCTTTTGATCTCCGAAGTGTTCGGCCGTGTCCGCGGCACTCGCCGCCAAGTCCAGATAAGCATCCTCACTACTCCACAACCAGTCCAACTGAGCATATTTAGGATCCGCGAACTTCCTCCGCAGTAGAAAGGGCTTTCCAGCCGCGATATCTCCGGCCTGACATAGCTCCTCCTTCATAGCTCTCATCGCAGAGCGAGCATCCTTGGCCTTGGTGGTGGCCTTTTTCAGGTCCTCTTGCTCCGGTCGACCTTCTTTTTTGAGAAGCTTGCAGCGCTCGGTAGCATTCTTCAACTTCACGGCCATCTCGGCCATTTCCTTCTTGCTTCGGCAGTGAGCAGCCTGTTCGGCTTTTAGCTCTTCGGCAGCCTTTAAGGCAGCCGCATCACTTTTTCTGGCCTGCTCCTTGGCTCGGGCAAGCTCTGCCTGAAGGTTCTCCATGGCAGCAGCACCATCTACATCAAGCATACATGTTGTAAGGCACGGGCATCAAGCTCCCTTACCAGGTATCCACGGAGAAACCGCATACCTTGTGACTCGTCAAGCCGCTTATTGACAAGCACGATGTCGGCATCTGCCACGTCAAGTTGCCGCTTTAGTTCGGCAAATTCATCAGTCCGGCTAGCCACCGGACGCCCCGCCACCTACATAGGAAGGGCGACATATTATATCTGGGATTATGATCCTCGGCACGCTGTCATTTTTGACAACGCACCGAGTCTCAGGGGCTACTATCTACACAGGGCGCATCTTATATATGCGGAACCGTCAAAAGGTACACCATTGCACGTACCTCAAAACCCGTCAGTAAACTCCTGGCGGCCTCGTACAACCCGCTTTCCGCGAATGAATTTTTTTCAATCACCGTACCCATCAATGCATGGTGATCCTTTGAGATAGACACTCGCCCGAGCAGATCCTTCAACTCCTCCGACCGTGCACCAGGAGGTGTCGGACTCGTCCGATGGCCTTTTTTGAAGGCCGGACACGGAGGGCTCTGGGGGCCCTACGACCGCCCTCCACCCCTGCCGGATTCGGAGAAACCCTCCGCAACGACACCTCAGGATCGTCCGCCTCGCTAGGCGGTACGGCAGGGGGAGGCGTTCCGCTCTCCATCATCTCCGGACGAAGATCCCCTGACGACGAGCTCTGCTGAGAAGGGCTGAGATCCGAACTACAAGGTAAAATTTCGGTCATCTTCAGAAATAAAACATGGATGACTTTTATTTTATAAACTCCCCTCTCTACTTACGGCTCGCTGGAGGGCTGATCTCCTTGGGGAAATAATGCGGCCGGGGCATCTTCCGGCGCAGGACCCTCTGGCGAAGATTTCTTCCCGCGCTTTGAGGCCTTTGTATCCGGATCTTCAGAGGCGGTCCTCTTCTCCCCTTGGATGGAGGGATTCTCGATCCCTCCTTTCTTGATAACCTCCTTCGCGGAGGCAGTAGCTTCCTTGTTCCCCCCTTTGCCTTCTTCTAAAGGCGCAACCTCCAGCATCTTGGTTAACACGGGATCCGGCGTGGTCTCAGGGAGGGGGGCCGGACACCTGATCAGTTTTGCTTTCGCTATCCACTCCTGTTTAAGGGACAACTCTTTTAAGGGCAAGTTTATGATAAATATACGGATAGCGTGTCCGGGTATGGGACTACTTACTTGAGCATCCGGGTGATTGCAGCTCAGACCTGCGTCCTCGGTCAAGTCCGGACACATTGCTTATGAATTGAAGAACAGCTTGTACATCTCCACGGGCGTTGCGCCCATAAAATGTTTAAGAGCTCGTGGTCCCTCTGGATTGAACTCCCACAGGCGGAGGGGGCGACGTTTGCAGGGCAGGATGCGACGAATCAGCATGACCTGCGCTACTACGACCAGATTGATCTCTCTCTAGGAGGTCTCGAATACGGCCCTACAACAAGGGCACGTCCTTGGACGGCCCCCAGTCAAGCCCTTTATTGACCCATGACGCCAGCCGTGGTGGAGGACCCGAGCGAAAGGCAGGTGGCGCCACCCATTTGGTGCCCCTGGGAGCTGTGATATAAAACCACTCTTGTTGCCATAGACTGAGCTCCTCTTGAAAAGAGCCCTCGGGCCATGGAGCATCAGCATTCTTGCTTATAACAGCCCCTCCGCACTCTGCCTGTTGCCCCTTGATCATCTTCGGCTCCACCTTGAAGGTTTTGAGCCACAATCCGTAGTGGGGGGTAATGCGGAGGAAGGCTTCGCATACGACGATGAACGATGAGATGTGGAGGATGGACTTCGGATCCAAGTCGTGAAATTCCAGCCTGTAATAAAACATGAGCCCCCTCACGAAGGGGTCCGTCGGGAAACTTAGCCCCCGAAGGAAGTGAGACGTGAACACCACGCTTTGACCGGGCTTGGGAGAGGGAATAACCTGCCCTTGGGCAGACAGCCTATGCGAGATTTCGCCGGTTAGATACCTGGCATCTCTTAGCTTTAGGACGTCTTCTTCCGTGACGGAGGAAGGCATCCACCAGCCTTGAAGGTCGGAGCCGGACATCATCGAAGGTCCGAAGCGCCTGAATATGGAGCTTTGGGTGTTGGGACTCAAAGCGAGGGGCGGATTCGATTGAGATTGAGGAAAAAGAGCGGGGTCTTGGTCTCTTTATAAAGAGGTTGAATACCAGGAGCCCTCCCCGTGACCGTTCGGGACACGCTTTCGATAGAGGAGGCGTACCAACAGACACAACTGGGTTACCCACGCCCGTATTGATGAGAATCCCGGAATAAGGGGACACGATCTCTGCTTTGACAAGACGTGCCAAGGAAACCGCCCCGCTAAACGCGCTGAGGTGGGACAGTAAAAACGATTCGAATAAAGGCTCGGCCGTGGTGTGGTGTCACGCTGCGAAATACGTCAGCAGATTGAACTTGTGTAAATATTATTCTCTCTACGGTGGTATGTGGAACTTATTTTGCAGAGCCGGACACTATCCTTGTGTTCAAAATCTTCTATGAAGTATTCGGAGGAGGAACCCGCCTTGCAATGCCGAAGACAATATGCGCGCCGGACTCATCGTCATTGAAGCCTGGTTCAGGGGCTACTGAGGGAGTCCTGGATTAGGGGGTGTCCGGATGGCCGGACTATAGCCTTTGGCCGGACTCCTGGACTATGAAGATACAAGATTGAAGACTTCGTCCCGTGTCCGGATGGGACTTTCCTTGGCATGGAAGGCAAGCTTGGCGATACGGATATGTAGATCTCCTACCATTGTAACCGACTCTGTGTAACCCTAACCCTATTCGGTGCCTATATAAACCGGAGGGTTTTAGTCCGTAGGACGAACAACAATCATACCATAGGCTAGCTTTTAGGGTTTAGCCTCTCTGATCTCGTGGTAGATCTACTCTTGTACTACCCATATCATCAATATTAATCAAGCAGGAGTAGGGTTTTACCTCCAGCGAGAGCGCCCAAACCTGGGTAAAAACATCGTGTCCCTTGTCTCCTGTTACCATCCGCCTAGACGCACAGTTCGGGACCCTCTACCCGAGATCCTCCGGTTTCGACACCGACAATAAGCCATAGAAACTAGAAAACAAGCAAACTATGCAATGAAAACAGAATCTGCCAGAAACAGAACAGTCTGTAATGATATGAACAGGAACCATACTTTTGCTACTCCAAAAATTATGAAATAAATTGGTGGACGTGAGGAATTTGTCTATTAATCTTCAGCAAAAATAATCAAACCAAAATCACTCTTCTGTAAAAAATTACAGCTAATCTCGTGAGCGCAAAGTTTCTGTTTTTTACTACAAGATCACATTAACTTTCACCCAAGTCTTCCCGAAGGTCTTACTTGGCACTTTATTGAAACAAAAGCTATAGAATATGATTACTACAGTAGCTTAATCATGTAAACACACAAAAACAGTAAGGGTAAATATTGGGTTCTCTCCCAACAAGCGCTTTTCTTTAATGCCTTTTAGCTAGGCATGATGATTTCAACGATGCTCACATAAAAGATAAGAATTGAAACATAACGAGAGCATCATGAAGAATATGACTAGCACATTTAAATCTTAACCACTTCCTATGCCTAGGGATTTTGTGAGCACAAAATTTATAGGAACAAGAATCAACTAGCATAGGAAGGCAAAACAAGTATAACTTCAAAACTTTAAGCACATAGAGAGGAAACTTGATATTATTGCAACTCTTTCAAGCATGTATTCCTCCCTCATAATAATTTTCAGTAGCATCATGAATGAGTTCAACAATATAACCATCACATAAAGCATTATTTTCATGATCTACAAGCATAGAAATTTTACTACTCTCCACATAAGCAAAATTCTTCTCATTCGGAAAAGTGGGAGCAAACTCAACAAAATAACTGTCATGTGAGGCATAATCCAATTGAAAACTAAAATCATGATGACAAGTTTCATGGTTAAAATTATTCTTTATAGCATACATGTCATCATAATAATCATCATAGATAGCAACTTTGTTCTCATAATCAATTTGAACCTCTTCTGAAATAGTGGAATCATTACTAACTAAAGTCGACACTCTTCCAAATCCACTTTCCTAAATATCACACTAAGATTCAACACCCCCCAAAATAGTGGGATAACTAATTCCTAAAGTTGACACTCTTCCAAACCCGCTTTAGATGATAATATTATTCATACTACAAAAGATATAAGTGAAGTTCATGGAGCATTCTACAATTAATATAGACTAACCAATATCCAAGCTCAAAATATATAAGTGAAGAACACGAAGCATTCTATAAAACCATACTCAAAAGATTTAAGTGAAGCACAAAGAGCGTTCTATAAATCGATGAAGGGCTATCTCATACTAGCATGGTTCTTAAAGAAAAAGAAAAACAAAAAGGACACAAATCATGTGAACAAAACAAAAACCGAGGTATACCGATAATTGTTGAAGAAGAAAGATGTGATGCCAACCGGGGCATCCCCAAGCTTAGATGCTTGAGTATCCTTGGAATATTTACTTGGGGTGCCTTGGTCATCCCCAAGCTTGAACTCTTTCCTCTCTTTATTCTTCTCACATCGGTAACTCCTCGTTCTTCGAACACTTCATCCACAAAAACAAAAAAAAACTCTGTGAGATCCGTTAGTATACTAAAGCAAATCACTACCTTTAGGTACTGTTGCAAACTCAATCCAATTTCATATTAGCACTTTATCTACTGTATTCCAACTTCACCATGGTTCATACCCCTCGATACTACCCATAGATTCATCAAAATAAGCGATCAACACATAGAAAACAGAATCTGTCAAAAACAGGACAGTCTGTAGTAATATGGAAATTTAGTAATTTCTGTAACTCCAAACAATTCTAAAAACATATAACAATTTAAAAAAATTGTACAGAAGTAATTTGCAAAATGTTTCAGACCCATTTGACTTTCCAGTAAAAAATGTAAATTCACGCGCTATAGCCAAAGTTTCCTTTTTGTACTGCACATAGTAAACAAGCAATCTAACATCCTAAAACCAAAACTTGGCACATTATTTTTATAATACAATGGATATATACAAGGGGATAATTATTTTCATAGAAGCTTCCATGAAAGTTTTACATTGTTTCCATGAGCATGAACACAAGTGTTCAAGGTCGACCCTCACTTCACCGATGCATAACCTTCCAATCACTTCTCTTATTGAAAAACTTTTTAGGCATGAGAGGCAAGTAAATTTTTTTCATTATTTTATTTTTTTTGTATGTTTCACCCAAAACTAAAGAGAAACAAAAAAGGAAAAACAAAATCTACTTAGTGAAGAAAGCAAACAAGCACACACGAGAATATCAACCCCACGCTATTGCTCCCCGGCATCTGCGCCAGAAAAGAGCTTGATAATCCCCAAGTGCAGGAAATCATCATAGCAATTCCCAAAGGTCGAAGTGATAAGTATGGAGTCTCGAACCCACAAGGAGCTAAAGGTAAGATAAATATTCTCTCAAGTCCTATCTGCCACTGATATGACTCTACGTACACCGAATGTTTGCTTCCAACTAGAAACGAGAAATAAAACTACGTTGTGGGTATGAAGAGGATAACTTTGCATGATATCGGAGAGCTAAAACATAAAAGTATGTGCTGTTATCATAAAGTTAGAATATATTACTAAATATTATAAATAGCGTGTGTGGAATAATGATGGGTCGATGTGCGGAATTATCCTAGGCAATTGTTAACAAGACAGGTAATCACTATTGCAATTTCATATGAGGGAGAGGCATAAGCTAACATACTTTCTCTTCTTGAATCATATGCACTTATGATTGGAACTCTAGCAAGCATTCGCAACTACTCAAGATCATTAAGGTAAAACCCAACCATAGCATTAAAGCATCAAGTCCCCTTTATCCCATACCCAACAACCCCCTTACTCGGGTTTATGCTTCATCACTCAAGCAACCCACTATAAGTTTAATCATGAACGTTGCAACATCCTACAACAGAATCCCTCACGCTATGGACATGGAGGGCACAATAGGACAGCACCAAAATAAAACATACAACTCATACCAATCTAGATCATCAATCAACCCAAAGACAAAGGATATCTACTCAAAACATCATAGGATGGCAAGACATCATTGGATCATAATATGTGGCATAAAGTACCATTTTCAAGTAGGGATTACAGCGGGGTGCGGGAAAGTGGACCGCGTAAAAGAGATGATGATGGTGATGTTGATGAAGACGATCACCACGTCGATGATTACCCTCCCGATGGCATTCCGGCGCCACCGAGAGAGAGGAGGATAGGCTCTCCCCCTTGTGCTTCCTCCTCCATGGCGTCCCCCCTAGATGGGGAGAGGTTCTCCCTATGTTCCTTGGTCTTCATGGCGATGATGGCCCCTCCGGGATCCTCCTCCATGGCCTCCGGTGATGATGGCCCCCTCCAGCAGGGTTGTGACGCCCCCGATTCAATCGTACACTAATCATACATGCAAACGTGTACGATCAAGATCAGGGACTCACGAGAAGATATCACAACACAACTCTAAAAATAAAATAAGTCATACAAGCATCATAATACAAGCCGGGGCCTCGAGGGCTCGAATACAAGTGCTCGATCATAGGCGAGACAATGGAAGCAACAATATCTGAGTACGACATAAGTTAAAAAGTTTGCCTTAAGAAGGCTAGCACAAAGCGGGATCAGATCGAAGAGGCGCAGGCCTCTGCCTGGGATCCTCCTAACTACTCCCAGTCGCCGCGTCGATTGGGCAGCACGTAGTAGTAGGCACCTCCGGGATAGTAGTCGCCATCGACGGTGGCGTCAGCGCCCAGGCTCCATCGTCTGGTCGCAGCAACGGGTAAAGAAAGGGGAAAAGGGGAACAAGGCAACCGTGAGTACTCATCCAAAGTACTACATAAGCAAGGAGCTACACTACATATGCATGGATATATGTGTAAAGGGCCATATCGTGGATGAACTGCAGAATGCCGTAATCGAGGGGATAGCTAATCCTGCCGAAGACTACGCTCAGCAGCCTCCGCCTTGCAGCATGTAGCGAGAGTAGATCAAGTCCTCCAAGTAGCATCACATAGCAATAATCCTACCCGCGATCCCTCCTCGCAACCACGAGAGAGCGACCACCGGGTTGTATCCGCACTTGGAAGGGTGTGTTTTATTAAGTATCCGGTTCTAGTTGTCATAAGGTCAAGGTACAACTCCAAGTCGTCATGTTACCGAAGATCACGGCTATTGAATAGATTAACTTCCTGCAGGGTGCACCACATAACCCAACACGCTTGATCCCATTTGGCGGACACACTTTTCGGGTCATGCCCGCCGCGGAAGATCAACACGCCGCAGCCCCACCTAGGCACTGTGAGAGGTCAAGACGCCGGTCTAAACCTAAGCGCCACAGGGCGGGCCCATCGCCCATAGCACACCTGCACGTTGCGAGGGCGGCCGGAAGCAGACCTAGCCTAGCAGGCGTTCCAGTCCAATCCGGCGTGCGCCGCTCAGTCGCTGACGTCACGAAGGCTTCGGCTGATACCACGACGTCGGGATACCCATAACTACTCCCGCATAGATGGTTAGTGCGTATAGACCAAATGGCCAGACTCAGATCAAATACCCAGATCTCGTTAAGCGTGTTAAGTATTCGCGAACGACGACAAGGGCCAGGCCCACCTCTCTCCTAGGTGGTCTCAACCTGCCCTGCCGCTCCGCCCAAAAGTAACAATCGGGGCGTCGGGAACCCAGGCCCACCTCTACGGGATGGAGCCACCGTCCTTTCGGCCCCATCTCCTAACAAGATCACATGTAATGTAACAAAGGTAAAGTATATAGTATATGCCCGTGATCACCTCCCAAGTGATCACAGCCCAAATAGTATAGCATGGCGAGACGGACAAGAATGTAGGGACACTGATGGAACACTAGCATCCTATACTAAGCAAGAGGATAGCGGTAAAGGTAACAATGAGAGTAGCAAGGACAGGCTATGCAAAGAAGACAGATTAATCGAAAGCAGTAACATGCTACACTACTCTAATGCAAGCAGTATAGAGAAGAGTAGGCGATATCTGGTGATCAAAGGGGGGGCTTGCCTGGTTGCTCTGGCAAGAGAGAGGGGTTGTCAACACCGTAGTCGTACGGGGCAGCAGCAGTGGCGTCGGTGTCGGTGTCTAGCGGAAGAAGAGGGGGGAAGAAACAATGAATACAATGCAAACAGATGCATAACGATGCATGACAAGACAAGTAACGGTGCTAGGGGTGCCCTAACGCGGTATGAGGTGATACCGGCGAAGGGGGGAATCATCCGGGAAAGTATCCCCGGGGTTCCGCGTTTTCGGGCAGAGGAGCCGGAGGGGGAAGTTGCGAGTTTGATATGTTAGGGGTGTGTGGTGGACGAACGGGCTGCGTATCCGGGTTCGTCTCGTCGTTCTGAGCAACTTTCATGTTGAAAATATTTTAATCCGAGTTACGGATTAAAAGATATGATTTTCTAAAGATTTTATTAATTTCTGGGATTCAATTAATTATTTAATTAATTTAAAAATGATTTAATGACATCAGCATGATGTCATGCAGACATCAGCAGTCAACAGGGTTGACTGGTCAACTGACCGATGGGTCCCATCGTCGCTGACACATTTTAATTAATCAGATTAATTAACTAATCAAAATTAATTAGGGGGGTGGGCCCCACTGTAATACTAATTAATTAGCTAATTAAGTAAGTTAATTAGTTTAATTAACAGATTAGTTAGGTTGGTTAATTAATTAGGCTAACCTAATCAGGTTTAATTAAGTTAATTAATTGTTCTATTATTTAATTAATAGTATTATTATTATTAATTATTATTATTTACTTACTATTATATTTTTATTAATTCCTTTTAAAAAAACGTTTTGGCGGGGCCCCCATGTCAAAGGCTCAGTGAGAGCCTTAGCGGGCGTTAAGATTCTGCACCGCGCCGTCTGCGTCGAAGACCGAGCCCGACCCGGGGTGGTGGGGGGCAAGGCAAGCGTGGCGTGGACGCAGCGTAAGGGAGGCACGGGTCGATAGGCGAGGCGAAGCGCGGTGAGCGATCGTGGTCGCAAAGGGGCGGCGGTACCAGTAGTACCAAGCAAAGACGCAGCCACAGCGCAGAGGCGTCTTGTGAGACGGAGGAGGGCGCGCGCGGGAGCGCGACCACTGTGGTCGAGCGCGGCGACGGGCGCCGGTGACAGTGGCGAACGAGCTAGGGGAGGGAAGGCCGGACCACAGAGGAAAGAGGAGGGCGCGGGGCTCACAGTGAGCCTGACGGGGAGGCAGCGGCTCGAGGTGGTTGGTGGAGAAGCGGAATGACGAGGTGGCAGCCGAGGAGGCGGGCGACGGGGTCCGGCGTGGTGACGACGAACGACGGCGAGCGCGGGCACCGGGGATCGGCTCGGGTTCCGATCCAGATCCAGGGGGGAGCTCCGGCGAGGTGATCCTCCGGGCGGCGGCGACGTGGTTCCGGCGACGGGTCGGGCGGCCATGGATGGAGCGCGCGCGCCAGGGAGCCCGTGATCCGGAGCGGCGGCATGGCGCGGTCGGGGGGATCGCCCCTCGATCCAGAAACAGTGCGAGGAGAGGGCGGAGGAGTGGGGAGTGGGGAACGAGGGGAAGAGGGTTGGACCGGGGCTAGGGTTTGTGGGTGGTGGGGGTTATGCGGGGAGAGGTGGGCCGGCCTGTGGGGGTGGCCGAGTGGGCCAAGGGGTTGAGGCCCGTGGGGAAAAGGGAGGGTTTCTTTTCTGTAATTTTTATTTCTTTTATTTTCTATCAAAAGGATAGCTACTGTTTTATTTTGTTCCTCATTGCATTTTAGTTTTGTAAAGTACAAAATGATCCCTAAATTAGTAATAGGAATTATACCACTGCCACAATTAATTTGGCACCTAAACATAATAGTTTGTAATTGCTTATCGTTTTAAAAGCATTTACATAATTGTTATTGCTACTATTTTATTCATTTTAGAGTGTTTAAACATTTTATAAAGGTGTGGTTTCTCCACCACAATTACCTATGTATTATTTGTCACC
Organism: Aegilops longissima; assembly: GCA_021605205.1. Taxonomy (NCBI): domain Eukaryota; kingdom Viridiplantae; phylum Streptophyta; class Magnoliopsida; order Poales; family Poaceae; genus Aegilops; species Aegilops longissima. The sequence continues at coordinate 740,957,753 of CM038682.1, forward strand.
TCTAGAACATTTTAGTTTTAATGTTTGAAAACTTTTGTTGTTTACCTTTAACTCAATTTTTGAATTTGAATCGGTTTTGAACTAAAGTGAGATTAACAACAGTAACTGTGGTGACGTGGCATCGTTAACATGGGATAACTGTAGCCTAATTATCCGGGCGTCACAATTCTCCTCCACTACAAGAAATCTCGTCCCGAGATTTAAGAGGTAGTGAAAGGGGGGAAGGTTTGGTAACGAATCTAGCGGGTCTTCTCATCCTGGCTTGCTCTTCTCGAAGAGATCAATCCATTACGTTGATGTCTTCATTTCTCCGCTTCAGGTCATCATGGTGAAGTCGTCCTTTGCTTCAGGAACTCCAACGTACTTACGAATAGGTAAGGGGCAGCTTGACCACGACAGAATGCTTGTGAGGGAAATAATCTAAGGTTAATCCATGAATGAGCGTAATATTATCTCTTGAGTTGAACATATAAAATACCTCGAGAGTAAGGTACAAAGGTACAATAAGAGGTTCCAAGTAGATAGATAGTTGCTCGAAGTCTGATCCTGAGTGAGAAAGGGGTTCAGAGTAGCGAGAGTAAGTATTACGTCTGATACCAGAATAGAGCACTAGGAAGGTGGCACATGAATTAAATACGAAGCCAAGCATGGAGAATAACCATTAGAAACAGGGTTGTACAGGAGAGTCAGGTTCCGATACTGTGGAACTGTGGGTTATGGGCCCTCCATGTGGGTTAAAGTAGAAAGGGGGGTTGACATCTTGCACGGTCATGATAGCAAGGCATGTCAGAGGGTAGCCTCTCAGTTATGTCGGCAACAACATCGATACCAAGGGCGAGGGACGAAGAGAACCATTTTCCCGCTCGTTGAACGAGGCGGACCAATAGGCAAGGTTCTCGTCCATCGGTGGTTATCGGGATGTCATCAATAATAGTAACAGGGTCTTATTGACAGAGTTGTACAACTGAGGTGTTTATATAAGCAGCGAATCATTACCTCTTAGATCATATAAACCACGGGAAATGTTAAACAAGACAATGGAAAGGAAAATATGATTATCAGTTTAAACAGAACAATGGAAAGAAAATGTGTTTAAACACATATTTTAGGGGTATATCCTTTCCAAGGACAAACAGAACATGATATCCATGGCAGGATACAAAGTAGAAAACCAGTTAGGTAAGGGGGGAATATCATGATATTAGCCATACAACGGTTTTTGGATAATTAATAAAGAAAATTTAGCATGGTGCTTCGAATGTCCTTATTGAAGAACGGAGTACCACAGACATGCTTCGAGATAGCATTGACATGGTCTTCAAGCAAAGGTGAGACTCGGGATACACGAAGGATCCATCAGGAACATATTGTAGAATAAGTCTTACAATTTCCTCATGGAAGAATAGATAACCCTGCCGAAAAGGAATCCATAACAATAGGGCCTCTGGCCAGGTGTGCTTGGCATGACATCACCTTACCGGGTCATATAAAGACAAATGGTATAAATCTTGGAAATATGTTCCAACCATCATATCTGACCGAGTTTCAGATCTGGTCAGTATTAGGATACCTCAGACTCAGGATGCCTGAGAAGAGAAAGGTGCGACACAAATTGTCGAGATTACATTGTAAGATTCTCGGGGAAATGAACTATGGAAGCGAGTTCCAAAACAAGAGTTCACCAGTATCCAAGGAGAGGAAGAGGATGTGGCTGATGGACTCAACGACAATTTATCGAGATTAACAAAAGATGGATTTCCACAATTATGTGAACAAGGAGATAACAATTCACTACTAGAAAAAGGGCTATAGATGGGATTGACACTAATGGCGCACCAGAAAGTTGGTGCGCCATTAGTATATACTAATGGCGCACCACATGCTAATGCGCCATTAGAGTTGAAACTACTAATGGCGCACCATGCAAAGGGTGCGCCATTAGTATGAAACTTTTTGGAACTAGTGCGCTTATTCAAACATACTAATGGCGCATCCTGCTCAAGCGCGCCATTAGTAGTTGTAACTACTAATGGCGCACCAGCAAAGGTGCGCCATTAGTATAGGAAATTTTTTTGAACTAGTGCGCCTGTTCAAACATACTAATGGCGCATCCCGCGAGGTGCGCCATTAGTAGTTGTAATTACTAATGGCGCACCATGCAAGGGTGCGCCATTAGTATTTTTTTTATTTTTGCAAATCTACTAATGGCGCACCGCCAGGAGGTGCGCCATTAGTTACCTGGATTACTAATGGCGCATTTAGTGCTGGTGCGCCATTAGTAAGTGGGCAGCAACAAGATATTTTGGACAGCCTCTCCTACCCACACTCACATTCTCCCCACTTCATTCTCTCCACCTCCTCCTTGTCTCGGGTGCCTCCTCTTTTTCACCTCATTTCCACCATAAGTGGTTAAATTACCTTGTTTTAATAGGTAAGTAAGGGGGGAAGCTATATTTATGTTGTTCTCCCTACATACGATGTGCACATGCACTTTTTACGGCCTAGCTAGATCTATGTATGTTCGTGGTGTTGCATATGTTTGTGGTGTTGCATATGTGTTTGTGTTTGGAGGTGTACCGTATTTGAAATGCGATAGTTGCCAATATTTTGCGGAATGTTGATTCATTTCCGTTTCAAGCGAGAATTTTGGCATTAAGCATTCTTTTGGTCCTATTTTAGGAAAGTCATGCCAAATTTTTTTTTGGTTCTAAAATATCGTTTTGCTCTACCCCGCAGGCGACCATGGTCCGCACGATGACCGAAGGCATCGTGAATAGGTTTTTGAGGTCCGCGAAGGCCGAGATGCTTCAAAAGAACGAGACGGAGATAAGATGTCCGTGTCGAAGATGCAAGTGAAGAGCCTTATTGCGGACCCGGATTCCGGGCAGGTGCGGGACCACCTGCTCTTGCGTGGTTTCATGGATGGCTATCGGTGGCAAGGTGATGAAGATGACTACGAAGTCGTCCATGGGGGCCGGGCAAGAAATGAGGAAGGGCAGCAAGACAACCACCGCGGCTCGGGCGGGCGAGAAGACGAAGAATCCCGTGAGATGATCACGACGGTGATGTTGTATACGATCATCATGTAGAAGATGCAGGACATGATGATGAGGAAGATGCGGAGCAGGCGACGGGCATGATCATGAAGATGATGATGCCGGCGGAGCAGACGACGCTGGACCATCGATGGGCTGGGTGCAGGACCCTCATATTCAAGAGCTGCTTCTCAAGCAGACGGATAACGCCAGAGCTGCCGCCCGAGAGAAAGCCAAGATGGATCAACTTGAGTTAGACACGGTTACTCCATTGTATGAAGGATGCAGGCCCGAGGATACCCGCCTGAAAGTAACGCTCATGGCTCTGGAGATGAAGGTAAAACACAAAATGACCGACACATGCTTCGACGAGAACATGTCATTCTGGCACGAACGTCTTCCCAAGGGGAACAAGTGTCCGACCAGTTTGGAGGAGGCGAAGAAAATCGTGTGTTCTCTCGATTTACCGCACGTGAAATACCATGTGTGCATGAACAATTGCATCATTTATCGGGACGAGCACGCGGAGTCTACCATATGTCCGGTGTGCGGCGTCACTCGATACAAGAAGAGGAAGAAAGCTCCTCGAAAAGTGGTGTGGTACTTTCCGATCACTCCTCGTCTGCAGCGCTATTTCGCGGACCCTAAGGTAGCAAAGCTCCTGCGCTGGCACGCCGGATAGGGAGGAGAAGAAGCGAGAAGATGACGCAAATGATCCGGAGATAGATAAAAAAGACAAGATGCTGAGTCACCCTAAGGATGCGAGCCAGTGGCAAGCGTTGAACTTCGAAGACTCGGAATTTGGGAACGATCCAAGGAACATCGTGCTGGGCGCGAGCACCGATGGAGTCAATCCGCTTGGCAGCCGAGAAGCACACATAGCACCTGGCCCGTGTTTGTGTGGATGTACAACCTTCCCCCGGTTGTGCATGAAGAGGAAGTACATTCACATGAGTATGCTAATTGAAGGGCCGAAACAACCAGGAACAACATCAATCAGATCCGGGCTGCTGAAAGAGGAGCTTGACACGCTGTGGAAAACGCCAGCCAATACGTGGGACTCCGCAGAGAAAGAATATTTCCCTATGAGAGCCGCACCGCTCACGACGGTGCACGACTATCTCGATTACGGATATCTCGCGGGCAGGTAGTCCACGGATTTTCGGATGCGTAAGGTGCATGGATGACACAACGACGCCAACTAGATAGAGATCCCGGTCTTGAAAACCATGTTCATGGGACATCGAAGGTGGCTTCGCGACGATGACCCGTGGAGGAAACGCAAGGATCTGTTCGATGGTGAAACCGAACCCCGAAAACGCCTGTGTACGAGGAGCGGCGAGGAAATAGACAAGCTGTTGAAAAATTGGAAAGACTGCCCACTGCCGGGAAAGAAGCAAAAGGCGCCAGAGCCGGAAAGAAGCGAAGGCGCCAGAGCCGCTGCTGAAGGTATGGAAAACGAGGTCTGTTTTCTGGGACTTGCCGTACTGGAAGATCCACCGTGTGCCTCACAGCCTTGATGTCATGCATATCACGAATAACGTGTGCGAGAGTCTGCTTGGTACCCTACTCAACATGCCGAGAGGACCAAAGATGGGCGAAAGCAAGGGCAGACTTGAAATCAATGGGCATCGTGCGGGAGCTTCACGCTAATGATGATGATGCTGATGATGATGATGATGATGATGATGATGATGATGATGATGATGATGATGATGAGGCGAAGCAGGACACGTAAAGTCGTCGAAAGGCAAAAGGCCAAGAAGACCGGAAATGACTACCCTCCAGCAGTGCTTCACTCTAAGTCGAGGAGATCGAGCAGTTTTCACCCGCCTCCTAGGAGTAAAACTTCCACGGTTACGCTGGGAAGATAAGCAGATACCTAGACCCAGCCAAGGCGAAGTTCAGCGGGATGAAGTCTCACGACCATCACGTGCTCGATGACGCAGATACTTCCATTGCAATCCGTGGGATCATGGACGCGCACGTCCGTGAAACGCTATTTGGCCTATGCAACTTCTTCGACGCCATCTCGGAAGTCGATTGGCGTGAGGCAACTCGAAGGCTACAGGAAGAGATCGTGGTGATACTATGCGAGCTTGAGATGTACTTCCGCCCGCATTCTTCGACGTTATGGTGCATCTGCTGGTCCATATAGTGGAGGATATCATCCAACTCGGCCGACGTTCCTGCACAGCATGATGCCGCTCGAAAGGATGAATGGTGTCATCAAAGGATACGTTCGCAACATGTCACGCCCGAGAGGAAGCATAGCCGGGGGCTTTCAATCAAGAGTGCATCTCCTCATGCACTAATTATCTAGGCATCGAGAACCCGCTGGTCTGCCCGTCAACAGCACCTCGGCAGGCTCGCTGGATGGGGTCACCGTGAGGGTCGCCGCGAAATGCATGTCGACTTCGAGGGTCGACTCGCCGACTTTGAAAGAGCAAACCTAGTCGCGCTACAACACATAGACGTGGTCGATCCTTGGGTGGTAGAGCACAAAACCTTTATTAAGAAGACGTACAATGACCGAGGCCAACAGAGGACGGACGGAGATATACTCAAAGAGCACAACTCATGTTTCACGCGTTGGTTCAAGCAGAAGCTTCTGTCGTACCCTTTACATGAGGATTCTTCCGCAGAAGAACAACTCATATTCGCCTTGTCACAGGGTGCCGAGCACAACCTGATGACCTATGAGGCGTACGATATCAACGGCTACACATTCTACACCGAGGCCAAGGACATGAAGAGCAATGGTTATCAGAACTCCGGGGTAACGATGGAATCCTGCACCGGTAACGACAAGGACAAATACTACGGAAGGATCGAGGAGATCTGGGAGCTGAGCTACGCTGGAGAGAAGGTCCCGATGTTCCGTGTCAGATGGGCCAAGAACGTCATAAAAGAAGACCGTATTTCACCACCATGGTTATACCCGAAGCCAAATCCAAGACCGCGGGCGCAAACGTCACCGCGAAAAATGAGCCATGGGTACTGGCTTCCCAAGTGGACCAATGCTTCTTCATTACCGACCCGCCAAAGCCCAGTCGTGTTGTCGTGAGGAGAGGCAAAGGAAGATCATCGGAATGGATGGAGTAGCCAATGAGCAAGACTTCGACAAGTACGGCGACCGAGGATCGAACATGACGACGATGATGAAGTAGCAGCATACACCACAAGAAGAAGCAGGACCACCCTACCTAAAGGACGTCCGTTCCATAGAAGAACTCCATTTGCGAAAAAGAAGGGCAAGAAGATTGTGAAGAGATAGCTAGCTAAGATCGATTGTATTTAAATCGTAGACTTCATTTCTCGATTGTATTTCATGGGCACTTTTGAACTATCATGAATATTTTTAATTTCATGGACACTCGATCCCCTCCATCTCGATCCCCTCCATCTCTATCGCTATCCCACCTCGCCAGATCCGGTCCACCTGCCGCCGCCGACCGCCCGCACCTCGATTCCCCTACTCAACCGCCCGACGACCCCGCACCCTCCCTACTCAACCGCCGCCGCCGACCCCCCGCACCCCTTCCCTACTCAACCGCCGCCGCCGAACCCCCGCACCCCGCACCCTTCCCCGCTCCACCGGCATTACTGTTTGATGATATTTTTTAAAAAATTATTACTGTCTTATAAAAAAAATATTACTGTTATGATTTAAACAAGTTTGAACATATTTAAACACAAATAAGTATCAAACAGCATTTTAAATGCATAAAAAATTGTGGAGCACTGGGAATCGAACCAGGACCTCTGGTGTGAGAACTAGCTGCTGACGGTCGAGCTAGTAGAGAAGACTTGACATGTATCAGGTCGGTGGTAGATAACTGTTGGCTCGAAAAAAAAAAAATACTAATGGCGACCTCACCACGGTGCGCCATTAGTATGTATGTACTTATGGCGATCCGGGTGGTGCGCCATTAGTATTGTGGCGCCCTACTGCACCGATCCCGCTCTCTCCTCGCCCTGCGCCACGATCCCTTCCCGATCTCCTCTCCGCCGCCCTCGACGCCACCGTCGCCTCACGCCGACGCCACTCGGCGCCGGCGTCGCCCCTCGCCCGCCCTGCCGCCCGACACCACCGTCGCCCGCCGCCTCGACCCGCCCGACACCACCGTCGCCCGCCGCCCTCGACCCGCCCAGCACGCCACGCCGCCCGCCGCCCGCCGCCCCGACACCACCTCGCCCGCCGCCCTCGACCCGCCCACGCCACCGTCACGCCGCCCTCGGCGCCGCCCGACACCACTGCCGCCCGCCGCCTCGACCCGCCCGACGCCACCTCCTCGCCCAAGCCTCGAGGGCACCAGCGTGGAACGGATCGGGCGAGACGCAGAGACGGGCGAGTGGAGGAGCCCGCCACAGCGTGTCATCGAGCTTCAACGCCCAGCCGCTGCCGGAGCTTCAACGCCGGCGTCTTCCTCCATTCCTCCATCCCCTCCCGGTGATTCCTCCTTCTCCTCCACCCTCCCCTGCAAACCCTAGAGCCATGGCGGCATGCTTCTTGCTCCTCGCCTACACGCATGGCCCCATCTTGCTCCTCGAGATGCTCCTCGGTTCACTTTAGTGATTTAGTTGATAGGTCACAAGATGCATATTTGGTGATTTGGGATTCCTGCATTCAGAAACTTCAGTGATTTAGTTAGAGACCCAAAACAGTTTTTTGAAACTGTTGTTATCCGAAACAGTTCTATGAAAATATTGTAGTCTGAAAAAACAGTTTTATCAAACTGTTGCTTTTTATCTTACAAAATTCTGATATTTAGGTTGTTCATCTGCTCCCTGCTGATCTTCTTTGATGAGAATGTACCCTAGTCTTGAATGTGTTATGCACAATGTGCAGATGTTAGTGTAGAGCAGTACATCTATAAATTTTTGACACGTATGCCCTCGTTAATTACAATTCTTGGTGCTCTAAGATGTCTTTGCTGAGCAATGAAGCCTAACACACACTATCAAGTGCTGTAGGAAGTATGTACAATACATTAGTTATGCACCATATAAAGTGGTAGGAGCAAGGTGTATAATTGTATATTTATGAGTATCGTCAACTTCCAACATTTTCTCTGTAGTCCATGTGGTTTAAGCATTTAAGTCTAGTGAGTGATTCTTGCTATGGGCTTGTAACAAGTACCTGCATAACCTGATGGTTATTTATGCCTCAAGTAGTTGGATGAAAATAGTAGGTGCCATGTCGATTTGTTCAGTCCTTGGATGAAACAGTTTTTCTTGCTACGATTAACTGAAAATGTTCGGTGTTCCAACACTTTGTAGAGAAACTATAGTGCCTGTTTTTCAGTTATGACTCCTTCATGAAACTGTAGTGTTTGCTAAAACTGAGATGTAAACTAAAGGAGTTTGTGATTTGTAGAAGCTGTAGCATACCCAACAAGTGATAAATGCACTCACTTTGAAACTGTTGTATATACTTGTCATAAAGTTCAGCAAGAACAGGGCATCAATAGTGCTACTCTAGTATCTAGTTGGGGAGGGACAAATGGACATGGCATCACTGTAGCTGTACTGCACAACAAACTATTAGTCTTAGGACAAATGGACCATCGTGTCGTGATGATTTTGTAGGTACCCCAAGAGGCCCTTGAGTTTGCCGGAATGTCGATTAACTTCTGTTCCGGCAAATTCGGGTACTCCATATGTCCTATTTTCAGCAAAGGTCATGCTGAAATTTTCCGTGAATTTTAGCATGACTTTGCTAAAAATAGGACATATGGGGTACTTGTGACTAATGCATGGGTCGGGGTATCGTAGTAGTTAATTAAGTAGGATCAAGTGCCCCGGCGTACTTGTGACTAATGCATGGCTTTTAGGGTGCCTCGGTGTCGATAAAAACCGAAATGATGAAAGCTTAGGCTTTTAGGGTGCCTCGGCGTCGAAAAACCCTGAATGATAAAAGCTTAGATTTTAGGATGCCTCGGTGTCGACAAACCCTAAATGATGAGACCATGATCTTGTTCGTTGACAATAACCAACTTTTTGACCAAGCTTTGTTTCTATTTAGAGAGAAACATGGCCCACAATGATGAGGCCGGGGGTTCGGGCGGCAAGGCATTCAGGAGCTGTCCGGGAGATGGAGGAACAACCTCACTTGTATGAGGCCGCCGCCTTCCCCACCGATCCCGAGACCACCGATGGTGCCGCCGAGGATGACTACACCGATGCCACCACCGATGGTGCCGCCGAGGATGCCACCATCGATGATGGCGGCGCATTTACGATGGCAGCCAACAGAAGAGGCAACGGAAGGACTGGCGCCCGACCGTGCTTCGCACCCTCAAGGAGGAAGTTATCAAGTGGACTCCGACGGAATCCAACGGCGCCCGAACGAATAGTCAAGGGGTACTCGCTTCAGCTCGGGTGCATTCTCCGGAGAACCGTCTCGATCAACACCGAGAACCTGAGGCATCCTGACCGAGGGAATTTGCGCAACCTCCTCTTCACGAAGCTGCACGAATGATACAAGTTCCCCGCTTCTTTCGAAAACACAAGCCTCAAAGGGGATAAAGTGAACAATGCTGCCCTCACGAAGATGAGCAAGGCCCTGTCTACTTGGAAAAGCAATGTGAAGAGAATGATCGAGAAAGGTGAGAGTTATGAGAAGATCAAGGAGAAAAATCCTTCGATCACCGAAGATGACTACAACGACTTCAAGATCAATTGCTCGAGCACCGCAAACTCCCAATCAAGTGAGTGGGGGAAACAAATGCGGAGCTGAACATAGGGGAACACACACTCGGTCCCGACGGTTCTGAGTGGCGGAGCCTATATGGGACAAGGAGGAGGCGGACCGTGCCGAGCAAGGCCTACCGCCTCTTTGATAAATACGGTGACAAGCAGACCAGGAACTTTGTCGGGGCCGGTACAAGAAGGACCGAAAACAAAGGAGCTTACCACGGATCCAAGACCAGGTCGCTTGAGCTTGTTCTCGTAAGGAATACACCCCGCGTAATTAGCTCCATATGGTTGCATTCTAATTAATGAAGCCAAATTTCTAAATGGTTCACATTCCTTCCGCAGCGATGAAAGCAGAAGCTGGGTCGACTCAGAGCAACCCTTGGGACACCACTCTAAATAGGGGTTGAATGTAATGAAGAACAAGGATAAGCTCGAGAAGTCGGCGTTAGCTGGTCGTGTGGCGGCAAAGGCTTGTCGACAAAATGGGGTCATACTATACCGCTGGTGTGCGGAAGGAGAAAAAGACCAGCTCGGAAAGCCGGTAGCGAGAGGTTCAAGAACTCAAGGCACAGGTGGCGCGGATTCGGAGATTGTCCAAGAGCAAGTGGAACAACGACTCGGAGCGGCGATCACCGCCATTGTGCCTACCTTGATCTCGGGTTGAGGCGTGGATTGCGGGCGGCCAACAGGCCGCCCGATTCCTAGCTTCACGGCTAGCAACTCGCATAATGCGATGGCGGGGCCATTGGTGCCTCGGCGGAGGCGGCATTGGTGTCTCCGACGCCGCACGGAGCTTAATGCACCGGGTGTACGCCGCCGGCACCTCTGCAGCAAGCGGCCCCTCCGTCAATCGCACGCCCGCCGTTGGCGGTGCCTCTACATTAGCCGAGCTCGACGCCATCATCACGGTAACTAATTAAGCCTCTCGCCGAGGACTTCATCTCCTTGCCTTTGATCGGGCATCCCCGACGCCCTACATGTTTTCGCAGGCGCCGCCGACGTTCGTGCACTCTCCTCCACTTCGTGAACAACGAGTTGGTCGATGTCGCCAAGGGCAAAATAGTTCAACCGGCAACCCTTGTTCCACGGTACCCAGATGCCACCCAACTTGTTTAGGGTTCAACTGGTTCGGTGCTGCCAGCTGCGACGAGTTGTTACCTCCGAATCGACCCGTCGGGCCGACGATGATGACGTGATGACCCTCGGCGATGCTTGAGCTGGCCCTGCTTGGGCGAAGAGCCAGATTCGTTTGGGGCGGGGACACCACCCCAAAGACAACACCGCCGGTCGTGCGGCGCCAAGTCGGCCCCATGGCAAGACCGCCGCAACGGTGCGGACATCCCTATGCCATGGATCCAAACATGCATATGGCACGGGATCGAACGACGACGACAACGACTATGATACATTTGGCAACGCCGATCAAGTACTTTGCCGATCATGGGTACGATGGCGACTTCATGGGGCCTCCTTCTCAAGAACCAAACCCAACAAAATACGTGTGCGATCTAGCTCGCATCATGGAGAAGCCAAGTTGCAACAGCGCCGTCGGCGCTCAGCTCTCAGAGACGCCCCAGCTGCCGACTTCACCGAGCCTCGGATAGGCGAGGTGCGTAAATATTATCAGCCCCAACACACTCAAGAAGGCGGTCTGTGAGCAAAACTCGGTCCCATTACAGGAGAAGAAGAAGGCACGCAAAAGAAAGACTAAGATGGGTGCGAGCCAGCCGCACAGAGTACGATCCGTGCTCGGGACGGGCCACCTTCACCGCAGGATATCTCGAGGAGGGTGCATGTGGCGGGTAGGCGATGCTACCGACAAATATGCTCAATGCTGCAACCGGTGCTATGCGGAGTCTGCATGATGTTGTTCTTTCTTTGGAGAAGCGGCGCCTCGTGGAGAAGGATGTGGCATACCCAGTTGCTGGGGCTTTGTGGATAACTCCATCGGGCGACGATCGTCCTGCATTTTGATGACATCCACGCTATGTTGAACCTTCATCCGCTGCACTACACCTTCGCTCGCTATTTTAGCTGAGTATGGAGATGCGGATCATTCACGACAAGACCCGGACATCGTGATAGTCGACCCCTTCTACATGCGTGCCAAGATCTTGGGCAGCGCCGAGGACCGCAAGTCGCGAAGTTCTTACCTCGGCGTCATTCGGCAAACCAAGATAAGGATAACTTCCTCGTGCCTTACTTTCCGAGTAAGTCCTCCCTCAACCGCCCGTAACATATGAATTCTTACATTTTGATCTTTTCTTTTAACATTCCGTGTATTCTGCAGTGACACACGTTGCACGCCATCCTCCTAAGCCCCAAATATTCCATGGCCACGATTTCGACCGGACCGTCACCGAACGTAGACTACACAAATGTCAAGAAGGTTCTTGATGATGTTCTCCCGCCACGCCAAATCTGGAGGCACCTTCACCAGGCCTATTAAATGAACACGGCAAGCACGTGTTCTCCAACAATACGACGCTACGCTGCGTCAAGCAGCCGCTTTGGCGGTCGAAGGGTGCCTACTACGCCATCCATCACATGCGAGGCGATCGACGGGACCATCATCAACTTCGCTACCAAGTAAACCCAAGATTGGGCGCGGCGTGTCGGCAATCCAGGACGGACATCGACAAGAATTCTTTCGCATCCAAATGGAGTTTGCGGAAATTATCCATCAAGATGTCCTTCATTACCTCGGGGCAGTTCTACCTCGAAATCAACCGTCCAACGGTGACATCGACACAATGCTACAAATGCAGGATGACAACGCCGTTCTTTCATGACTCCCACGATAGACGGCGGCTTCATCCACGCTCCGGTCCCTTGAGTCGAGTTGTCTAGTTCGAAACATCGATTGGCTCATGTTGTAATTAAACTTTAATGAACTTGTAGTATGTCTCTTTGGTTTCGAGAGTCGCTCAACTTAGATGTAATCGATGCTATTAATGTCTTGCTTTTCTCTTCCAATCGCTCATTGCATACTTATATATTGCTTATGTATTGTCGTGAATTGGTACTAACGTTTCATTTGGCTAGTGCATAGCGATGCCGACGTATGTCGTGTACAAGGGTAAGGTTCCGGAGTTCACGATGGTCGGGAGGAGTGTCGGAGACAGGTTCACCGATTCAGCGGTATGATTACAAAGGGTACATCACTAGGGCCGAGGCCGAATCTAGATACGCCCGCTATCTAGCGGGAGAGGGAGGGAGCGTTGAGGAACCGGATGAAAACGAAGTTTCATCGTGATGATGCTCATCGTGATGACCGCAGCTCTCTTCTATGTGATGGTAGTTTAGATGATCGATATCGACTTGTAATGTGAAGACAAACTCGCTACTCGCGGTCTCGAGACTTGTAATATAATGTTCTATCTTTGTTCGGTCTTTTCAATTCGGAGACTAATATGATGAATTGTATTCGGAGACTAATATGATGAATTGTATTCAAAGACTAATCTTCTATTGTATTCGATGAATCTGTTGTTGATGTGTGCTGTCTATATTTTGTCAAATTATACATTTTGTAACCTGTGCAAAAAACAGAAAATAAAAAAATAAAAAAACCTAATATTCATACTAATGGCGCATCACATGACAGTGCGCCATTAGTATGACAAAGCATACTAATGGCGCATCATGGTCAAGGCGCCATTAGTATGCCATGGTTACTAATGGCGATTCGAGTCGTGGCGCCATTAGTATGCCAAAGCACTGGTATACATGGCCCCGGGAGGCATACTAATGGCGCACCATAGCCTATACTAATGGCGCACGGTGGTGCGCCATTAGTACTCAGATACTAATGGCGCACTCAACGGTGCGCCATTAGTAAAAATTACTAATGGCGTGCTAGTAATGGCGCACCAGAGATGCGCCATTAATGGCCAAATTAGGTGCGCCATTAGTAGCGGTTTTTCTAGTAGTGATTGTCAGATCAAATGATATAATGATGTATGTTCGAGGAAAACATCCACAATTAAACATTGGTTGACAGGTGCACCCGAAATATGGCTGGGTCGCACGAACAATGTTAGAATGGTGAGTCAATAATCAATAGTCTAAAAATAAACTATCGACCATTAACTTCAAAGGAAAAGGGTTGTTAGAAGTACAAAATCCACGTAGTACCGTTCACTTGTTGGAATCCCGGTTAGAATCAACACGGGGACCAAGAAGGGAAGGTTATGGTGAGAAGTATTACTTGCATCAATAATTCATAAGAGGTGGTGAAACTATCATGACCTTCTTGACAAGACAGATGGTAATACTCCAAGGTAAATAAGAACAATTTTTGGATAGCACGGAACTCAAGGTACAACACAAAACAAGAACAAGTTTGTGTTGGAGGGAAGTCAATAAAGTGGTTGATGATAACACAGATCATCGAGGGCAAGGATAGTATTTCTCATCATGAACTCAATTGATATCCTGGAAGAGTTCATAAGGTTGATGATGATCACGACACATTAGTCGAGAGATTTCATGAAGATGTAATCAATCAGCGGCGACATCAAGTCATAGGAATATTGAAGCGAAGGTTATTGGAATCACGGGTACGACACAAACTCGAATTCAAGCTTGCTGTTTTTAAGGTGAAATTATATGACGAGAAAGATCGACGTAAGCTTAGCTCATCGTCGAAAGTTGTGCTTCGGGATTAAGGACCAAGTAGCACAGTTAAAATCGGCACGACAAGGATATAGCCAAGCAGGCTAGGAATGACGTGATTGAGTTCAAACTCGTAAGTAATGAAGGTTACCAATAGTTCCTTAATCGCGACGCGTACTCGAGTCAGTTATCAGTGTCTTTGAGTGTTTAATAACTCAGGGCCCGTGAAAAATTGGAATCAGTGAGAATGTAGCACTTGATGGAGAACTCATAAGAAGTTATGCAGTTCCGTGATAATCTTGAGATACCAGGGGGTAATATTTGACGACAGATCAAGTAGAGGTTGGAATAGGTTAATGCTCTGCAGAAGACAAGTACTCTAACTTGTCCGAGAAATGGAATAAAGAAGAAAATATGGTCAGAACCACGGTCGCAAAAGACCAAGCATAGATAAGAGAAGCAGTTATAACAAGGGGATTATTATTACTACAAGAAGCTTCCATGATAAGTTCCACCTCGGGTCCATGGGCATGAACAAAAAGTTCAAGGTCGACTCCCACTTCTCCAAAGCATAACCTTACATTCACTTCTCGTTTCGATAATGGTATTAGTGTTAAAAGTTTTACCTGGTAAAATACCAGATGAGTATGACTCGTGAAAACTTCCGAGTTCACACATATAATGGAAGGCATAGGTTCAACCCGTCAGGGTATCATGGAAACATATACCACAAGCTTCAATAGTAAATACCACCAGCTCGAAAGCAGAGCATAGTTGGTCAATCAGAGGGTAGGATTTACCAATGGAGAAAGAACTTCCAAAGTGATTGAATATGAAGGACGATGTCGGATGAAATCCAACATGGATCGGGCGATCCGCAACGGAGCTGATGTGAGTGTCGGTACTCCAGAAAGAATGCACGGGCATCATACTATAGAACATTGGAATAATTCGATGCTTAGCTAACAAAGGAATTATGATTTCCAAAACAAAGGATCAGAAGCAGACGCTCTGATCAAGGATGGATAAGTTGGATAGGCCAGAGGCAAAATTGACGACAAATAGTTTGGTCGAGAACCAGCTCATGTTCAAAATGACGTCTGAGCCGGAAAGATAATTTAGAAGGGTTGATAGATGATTGTGTGCATTCGCACACATGCTGAATCAAAGGATCAAAACGACGGTGTCAAAAGATACTAGTGATTATTGCTAGTGATATGGGAGCATCCATAATGTAAGCATACAAGTATTTGCCGAGCAATAGTTTGAAGAGGATGCTCAGAAGGTCGGATAGTATTTCAGAGTATCTTATGAAGCATACGAACAACTGGAGATGAACAGATACTCAAAGTGCGAGGAATTTTCAATAGGGATATTCATGTGGTAAAGAACTGCAAGGCAGTAAGCTTAAAGGATTTTCGGAACAACAAAGAGTATTTCGGGACATCTTGTAATAACAAGATCAACGGGGAATGATTGTATGAATGGAAAGTGTAAGCAGTTTTTCATAGGGGTTGACGGTGGAAAGAAATCGCAAATGCGATGGCACAAAGACTCGAGAGAACATCATAGAGTAACTTCGGAATCTTCTAGTGCAGCAGGCGATCATCTGAAGTGAGGGGCTCTCCGGGAGAAAGTATTATCGAGAACCTAAAGTTACTTTTGTTTTTAGCAAAATCATTTAACCCGAATAGAAGAGAGCTCACAGTCCCAGAGTATAGGCGAGGAGTAAAAGATCCTAATACCACCCAATGGCGACGTGGGCCCATGGGCCGCACAGCCATGTTTGTAAAGGTTATGTAAAGTCTAGACTCGACTTCGGCCAAGGAGTTGGAAGGGGGATTCCTACAGGCAGTCGGCTCTGATACCAACTTGTGACGCCCCCGATTCAATCATACACTAATCATACACGCAAACGTGTACGATCAAGATCAGGGACTCACGGAAGATATCACAACACAACTCTAAAAATAAAATAAGTCATACAAGCATCATAATACAAGCCGGGGGCCTCGAGGGCTCGAATACAAGTGCTCGATCATAGACGAAGTCGCGGAAGCAACAATATCTGAGTGGACATAAGTTAAACAAGTTTGCCTTAAGAAGGCTAGCACAAACCGGGATACAGATCGAAGAGGCGCAGGCCTCCGGCCAGGATCCTCCTAACTACTCCCAGGTCGTCGCCGGGTGGGCACGTAGTAGTAGGCACCTCCGGATAGTAGTCGTCATCGACGGTGGCGTCTGGCTCCTGGGCTCCATCGTCTGGTCGCAGCAACCGGGTAAAGAAAGGGAAAAGGGGGAACAAGGCAACCGTGAGTACTCATCCAAAGTACTCGCAAGCAAGGAGCTACACTACATATGCATGGATATATGTGTAAAGGGCCATATCAGTGGACTGAACTGCCAGAATGCCGAATCGAGAGGGGATAGCTAATCACTCGCCGAAGACTACGCTCGCAGCCTCCGCTTGCAGCATGTAGCGAGATAGTAGACTGAAGTCCTCCAAGTAGCATCACATAGCAATAATCCAACCCGCGATCCCTCCTCGCAACCCCGAGAGAGAGCGACCACCGGTTGTATCCGCACTTGGAAGGGTGTGTTTTATTAAGTATCCGGTTCTAGTTGTCATAAGGTCAAGGTACAACTCCAAGTCGCCCTGTTATCAAGATCACGGCTATTCGAATAGATTAACTTCCTGCAGGGTGCACCACATAACCCAACACGCTTGATCCCATTTGGCCGGACACACTTTTACGGGTCATGCCAGCCGCGGAAGATCAACACGTCGCAGCCCCACCTAGGCACAACAGAGGTCAAGACGCGGTCTAAACCTAAGCGCACAAAGGTCTGGGCCCATCGCCCATAGCACACCGCACGCTGCGTAGGGCGGCGTAAGCGAGACCTAGCCTACCAGCGTCCGGTCCAATCGGCGCCACGCCGCCACCGCTAACGCCACGAAGGCTTGGTGATACCACGACGCGGGATACCCATAACTACTCCTCCGTAGATGGTTAGTGCGTATAGACCAAATGGCGGACTCATATCAAATACCCAGATCTCGTTAAGCGTGTTAAGTATCCATGAACAGCGACCGAGGCCAGCCCACCTCTCTCCTAGGTGGTCTCAACCTGCCCTGTCGCTCCGCCACATAAAGTAACGATCGGGGCCGTCGGGAACCCAGGCCCACCTCTACGGGATGGAGCCACCGTCCTTTCAGCCCCATCTCCTAACAAAGATCACGAGTAATGTAACGATGTAAAGTATATAGTATATGCCCGTGATCACCTCCAAGTGATCACAGCCCGAAGAGTATAGCATGGCGAGACGGACAAGAATGTAGGGCCACCGATGGAACACTAGCATCCTATACTAAGCGAGAGGATAGCGGTAAAGGTAACAACAAGAGTAGCAAGGACAAAGCTATGCTTAAAGATAGGATTAAGCGAAAGCAAGAATATGCTACACTACTCTAATGCAAGCAGATAGAGAAGAGTAGGCGATATTTGATGATCAAAGGGGGCTTGCCTGGTTGCTCTCGCTAGAGAGAGGGTCGTCAACACCGTAGTCGTACGGGGCAGCAGTAGCGGCGTCGGTCTCGGTGTCTAGCGGAAGAAGAGGGGGGGGGGTAGAAACAATGAATACAATGCAAACAGATGCATAACGATGCATGACAAGACAAGTAACGGTGCTAGGGGTGCCCTAACGCGGTATGAGGTGATACCGGCGAAGGGGGGAAGCATCTGGGAAAGTATCCCAGGGGTTCCAAGTTTTCGGGCAGAGGAGCCGGAGGGGGAAGTTGCGAGTTTGATATGTTAGGGGTGTGTGGTGGACGAACGGGCTGCGTATCCGGGTTCGTCTCGTCGTTCTGAGCAACTTTCATGTTGAAAATATTTTAATCCGAGTTACGGATTAAAAGATATGATTTTCTAAAGATTTTATTAATTCTGGGATTTAATTAATTATTTAATTAATTCGAAAATGATTTAATGACATCAACATGATGTCATGCTGACATCAACAGTCAACAGGGTTGGCTGGTCAACCTGACCAGTGGGTCCCACTTGTCAGTGACACATTTTAATTAATCAGATTAATTAACTAATCAAAATTAATTAGGGGGGTGGGCCCCACTGTAATACTAATTAATTAGCTAATTAACTAAGTTAATTAGTTTAATTAATAGATTAGTTAGGTTGGTTAATTAATTAGGCTAACCTAATCAGGTTTAATTAAGTTAATTAATTGTTCTATTATTTAATTAATAGTTTAATTATTATTATTTACTTACTATTATATTTTATTAATTCCTTTTAAAAAACGCGGCGGGGCCCCATGTCAAAGACTCAAAGGAGAGCCTTAGCGGGCGTTGAGATTCTGGCACGGCGTCGCCGTCTGCGAAGACCGAGCCCACCCGGGGGGGGGCAAGGCAAGCGTGGCGCGTGGCCGAGCGTAAGGGAGGCACGGGTCGGGTAGGCGAGGCGAAGGCGGTGAGCGACAGTGGTCGCAGGGGGGGCGGACAGCCATAGTAGCAAAGAAGAAGCGGCCACGCACGGGAGCGCGGCGGACGGAGGAGGAGAACATGGGAGCGCGACCACTGTGGTCGAGCGCGGCGACAGGCGCCGGTGACAGTGGCGGACGAGCTAGGGGAGGGGAGGCCGGAGCACACAGGAAAGAGGAGGGCGCGGGGCTCACAAGTGAGCTCTGGCGGGAGGCAGGCTCGAGGTGGTTGGTGGAGAAGCGGAACGATGAGGTGGCAGCCGAGGAGGCGGCGACGGGTCGGCGTGGTGACGGGCGAACGACGGCGAAGCGCGGGCACTGGGAACGGCTCGGTGCCGATCCAGATCGATGGGGGAGCTCGCGAGGTGATCCTCGGGCGGCGGCGACGTGGTTCCGGCGACGGGTCGGGCGGCCATGGATGGAGCGCGCGCGCCAGGGAGCCCGCGATCCGGAGCGGTGGCGTGGCGCGGTCGGGGGGATCGCCCCTCGATCCAGAAACGGTGCGAGGAGAGGCGGAGGAGTGGGGAGTGGGGAACGAGGGGAAGAGGGTTGGACCGGGGCTAGGGTTTGTGGGTGGTGGGGGTTATGTGGGGAGAGGTGGGCCGGCCTGTGGGGGTGGCCGAGTGGGCCGGCGGGGTTGAGGCCCGGTGGGTAAAAGGGAGGGTTTCTTTTCTGTAATTTTTATTTCTTTAATTTTCTATCAAAAGGATAGCTACTGTTTTATTTTGTTCCTCATTGCATTTTAGTTTTTTAAAGTACAAAATGATCCCTAAATTAGTAATAGGAATTATACCACTGCCACAATTAATTTGGCACCTAAACATAATAGTTTGTAATTGCTTATCGTTTTAAAAGCATTTACATAATTGTTATTGCTACTATTTTATTCATTTTAGAGTGTTTAAACATTTTATAAAGGTGTGGTTTCTCCACCACAATTACCTATGTATTATTTGTCACCTCTAGAACATTTTAGTTTTAATGTTTGAAAACTTTTGTTGTTTGCCTTTAACTCAATTTTTGAATTTGAATCGGTTTTGAACTAAAGCGAGATTAACAACAGTAACTGTGGTGACGTGGCATCGTTAACGTGGGATTACTATAGCCTAATTATCCGGGCGTCACAAGGGTGCCAGAGAGGGCCTAGATTGATTTCTCGTGGCTACAGAGGCTTGCGGCGGCGGAACTTCCGATCTAGGTTATTTTGTGGAGGTTTGGGCATTTATAGGAGAGGTTGGCATCGAGAACAAGTCAGGGGGCCCCACGGGAAGTCCACGAGGCACAGGGGCGCGCCCTCCACCCTCGTGGGGCCCATGGTACTCCCCTCCAGTAACTCTTTGTTCCATTATTTTTTATATTTTCCAGAAAAATTCTCCGTTGATTTTCAGCGCATTCCGAGAACTTTTATTTCTGCACAAAAACAACAACATGGTAGTTCTGCTGAAAACAACGTCAGTCCGGGTTAGTCATAATCAAATCAGACCAAAATCATATAAAACTATTTTAAACATGGCATGAATACTTCATAAATTATAGATACGTTGGAGACATATCAACAAGTTGATCTAATTTTTTTTCTGATCTCATATATATATATATATATATATATATATATATATATATATATATATATATATATATATATATATATATGTATGTATATATATATATATATATTCTTCTATATGTCATGTTGTCTGTCAAAGTATTGAATAAATCCATGGCTTCATCATTAGCTGGAAGGAACAGGCGTATGATGCTACGAAGCTCTTCAAAGTTGTTTTGGAATGGAGGTCCTGATAGAATAATTCGCCTTTTGGTACGAATTTCAGCAAAGGCCTTCGAAATAGCGATATTCGGAAGGCTCTTGCTGAACTTTGTACCAAAAAGAGAATTATTCTATCGGGAACTCCGTTCCAAAACAACTTTGAAGAACTTCGTACCATTATGCGCCTGTCATTTCCGGCTAATGTCGAAGTCATGGTTTTCTTGAATTCTTTGACACTAGACAACGTGACATATAGAAGGGTAGATGAGATGAGGAAAAATATGGACCATTTTCTGCACATCCAGAATGGCGCCATTTTGTTAAATCCCTTGTCGGTCCGGACGTCGGACAATCATGAGAGAGGCGGTCCGGCCCAAACCCTAGAAGCGTTGTCGAGGCCACGCAAATTTACCAAGTTAAAAGAGCATTGTCGTCAAGGCCACTTATATGATTCCTTGTTGTGATTAGCTAGCTAGGTCTACGTTTGCCACTAATATATCCATCTGTCATGTTTGTATATTAATTGCCATGTTGTAATATTTGCAGAAACTATGGAGCACCGAGACTTGGAAGTAGAACAGGTGTTGGGGGAATTAATCCTCGGCGGAGGTGATGTCATGTCGTATCTCAACGACACCGATGGTCTGGAAGGAGAGGGTGAAGCAGGCTACGGTGATCGAACAATGGAGGAGGAGGGACATGATTATGATGGCTCCGGTGACCGAATGCCGGTGGAAGAAGGACACCGTGATGACGGCTCCGGTGACCGAACGGAGTCCGGCTAGGTATATATATTAATTAAGCCTGTGCTGACTAGCTAATTGATGGATTAATTGTTTTGGTATGTACACATATTAACTCTCTTCTTTCTTCTTTTCTAGCCCTCCGGATCGAGCCAAACTTTGGTAACGAGATGAGGCCCGAAGTAAAGGTTGCGCCAGGATGAAAGGTTCACGATCACAGCAATCGTGCACGATGACCAACCGATTGAACCCATCCGGACCAAGGAAGCATTTTCTGCTCAGTGCGGGGTTCTTGTTAGGGACATGATCCCGATCAGCATCCACCAATGGTATAAGCCTAAGAATGAAGACCCTAAGGTATCTTATGTCAACGATAGGCAAAAAGATGATCTTTGGACCGAGCTGAAGGCAAATTTCACCCTACCGCCAGAGGAGGATCCGGACAAGCCAGTTATAGAGCCATTGGTCAAGCCTCAAGCTCTTAAGAAGATGGCAGATGTATTCAGGAGGTGGAAGAATGAGTTGAAAACAATGTTTGTCGACAAAGACAAGACTCCAGAATTCACCGGCCGATTTGAGAAGATAAGAGATCACTGGGACGCATTTGTAGCCCACAAGACATTGGAGAAGAGTAAGAAGATGTCAGCGACAAACAAGAAAAATGTTGTAAAGAAGGAGCTTCACCAGCGCACGGGGTCAGGTGGCTACCTCAAAGCCCGACCATGGTGGGACAAGGCTGAGAATGACCTGCTTGATAAAGGGGTCGAACCAAAGACATTGCACTGGCCAGACTGTTCAAGGATTTGGTTCTTCGGGGTTGGGGGAACATTGGACCCTGAAACAGGGAAGTGCGTTTGGACGAACAACCAACTTGACATACCCGTCAAGAAGCTTCAGCAGTATATCGACGCAGCACAACATGTTCGTTCTCGACAGAGAGAACGACGAGCTCACACAGGCCCTCAGCAATCCTGAGCACCCAGGACGAACACGAGGCACGGCAGGCTCCGTTGCGTGGAATGTTGGGTTTCCCAGCGCAAGCGGTTACAAAACCCGGGAGAGGAAGAGGAAAGTGGAGCTGACCCAACTGCAGAACCTGAATGCAAGGGTACGAGCACTATAGGAAAAACAAGCACTAGTTCAGAGCCAGCGACCTGCCGGAGCTACCCCAGAAGCTACCCCGCCATCTCAGCGGAGAAGTAGCATGGCTTCCACCGAGCTCCTTCAGCAGCCTAACTTCACGGCTCCCAGATACCCTGTGGATGCTATCACGGAGGCTCAAGATTGCCACTTTATGGCGCAATGGGGGCACCTCAAAGTCAAGGCGGCTGTCAGCTCTGTTGCACCTCCTGAACCTGTCGCAACTTTTCACTGCCTTCCGATTCCACAAGGCTATGATGTTGTTATGCTCGATGAAATAACGGAGGGATTTGAGGAGCTCGAGCTTAACCACCCTACCGGTGAAGGGGAGACTCAGCTGGGTCTCGCTCTGAAGACTCCATGTCTATGGCGGAAGGAGCTCATCAAGCTTCTGAACTGGACGCCTTCGCCTCCTCCTCCTCCTCCTCCGGCGAGTCAGGGCACTCCGCCTCCTCCTCCTCCTTCGGCGAGTGATCAGGGCACTCTGCCTCCTTCTCCGGCTGCTCAGGCGCGTGGCGGAACTCCGCCTCCTTCTCCGCCTACGTCGGCACGTCCGAGCAGCCCGCCTCCTCCTCCGCCTCGTCAGCAAGGGTAGAAGAGAGCCGCCGCCGCTCCGGCCGCTCCGGTGCGTCGTAGCATTCTGCCTCCTTCTTCTCCGCCTCGTTAGCAACGAAAGAAGATAGCCACAGCCGCTCCGGCGTCTAGCAGTACAGCCAGAGGCTGGAGGCAATACAGATTCGGTCCATCTCTCAAGCCTCTAGAGAAGTTACCATACGAGATGACCGAACAGGAAAACGCGGAGATCTGTCAAGCCCAAGTGAAGGATTTTTTTGCAAAGAAACCTCCACCTCCGGAGGAGAAGATAGATAAGGTGAAAGTTCAGCGCACTTTGGATGCCTTGAAGCGACCACCACCGCCTCCGCTGGATGACAACCATGTCCGCGCTCTTAAAAAGGCAGTGGAAGAAGCCGCGCCGGTCAGGAACTACTTCAAGTGACAAAAGGTTACAAGAACGAAGAAGTGGGGAAAAATTCCCTGCTTTCGTAACAGCGAACCAATCGTGCCCCCACTGAAGGTGTCTAGCGATATCGTCAGAATCTGCTGACATGCTGCCCGGTACCAATCCTGGTGATTACCACCGACGATGCACATTTTGAATCAATGGAGGTGGACGAACACAAATCTTTGATGCAGGAAGCCTCTCGTCAAACCTGGTCATCCTCCTCTAACAACGATGATGCGAAGATTCCATAAGTGGTACATTGACACCTGCAAGTCTGGGAAGGTTATTTTGACGCTGAGAGTTAAAGAGGAGCACGAGCTCATTGGAATTGATCTGTTGTCTGTTCCATTTGAGGAGTTCTTCCAGTTTTTCAATCAAAAGGCCCTCGATAAAATAATCGTCACTTGCTACTGTCTGTAAGTACTACTTCTGTAATTAAGTCTCTATATATAGCTCAGCTCTTTCATTGCATGTATATATAATTATTCTCACTATATTATGCAGATTGAAGATCGTCGAATGCAGAAAAGCAAAAATCTATGATATTGGGTTCATTAACACAAATCTCATAGATGAATGGTCGGTTAAATTTGATGCCAAAGAAGCCGAGGCCAACTTGCTAAAATCGTTGCTTCAAAATCAAAAGAAAGATAAAATACTCTTTCCTTACAACTTCAAGTGAGTGTTACTATCTTGTGCATATTCGGTTTCTATTATTACTCGAGGTTATAGTAGTGCAATTGATGAGTTATGCATGCGTGCGCAGCTTCCACTTTATTCTCCTAGAGATTAAGCTTGAGCAGGTACTAGTAACCGTCTTACACTCAAGACGAAAAGATCCCAAGGAGTATGCGGCCATGACTGAAATGCTCCAGAAGTAAGTTCAATCGATCATTATCGGACCATATCAGCAACTTTGTTCATTTCCTGATATCAAGTAATTATTTTCTTTGTCTCGCAGGGTTTGGAAAGTGTTCACTGCAGAAGCTCCGGGACTGTCGGGGGGGGGGGGGGGGTCGCGATTTACACACCCGAAAGTAAGTACTACTAACTAGTTCCGCGCATCTCCCATTGGTTCTAGCTTGTTTCATCAATACCATTTATAATGCTTGATTATCAGTTTGGTTGACCTCTATTTCTCTTAAAGTGGTTGTGGCAGGATGACGGGAATAATTTTTGTGGATACTATGTTTGCGAGTACATCTACAACCCGACGACCTCTAAGCGGGGCTACTCTAAAGAAGATTATGAAGTGCGTAAGCAATAATATTCACAATTTTATTTTATTACCATCATTTGTGTTGAGTTTCATTCATATATACGTATTGACCCCCTTCTTCAAATTATCTTTGGCAGCTGCGGGATGAACTCCTACCACAAGATCACATAAAAGCAATTCAAGAGGAATTGGCGGGATTCTTTTTGACCACGTCATAGATAAAGACGGAGAATACCATGTGGAACTTGACATCAGATGTTAGGGATTGTAAGAGATCTTATATTCTATATATGTAGCTAGTAGCGTCGGATAGATATACGAAAACTTGTTGTTCGACCAATCTCTCGGAGAAAGAGAGGTTGATCACTTCTCTTTGTATATGTTCATGATGATCTTGTGTACTTAATGGTTTCCTTCATTTTCTTACTAGCTAGCGTGTCGAGTTCTCTGTACGTATAGTACGTAGCGTCGACCAAGCATGGAGATAAGAGAGGACACTTCTCTCTATTAGCTAGCTAACACAATATATGAAACCCCTAAATTAACCCTACAAAAACCCTAAACCCCCAACTCCCCCCCCCCCTTAAAAAAACAAAAACCCGAGCCCTTGAACTGCTGACGCATGGATGCCTTTTAGTCCTGCTTGGTGCTACCAACCGGGACAAAAGGCCCTCCTGCCTGGGCAAGCCGCAGCGGCCACATGGATCCCCTTCTGTCCTGGTTCATATAAGAACCGGGACTAAAGGTACTGGGCTTTAGTACCGACCCTTTAGTCCCGGTTTAGGAACCGGGACAAATGGGCCTTATGAACCGGGACAAATGGGCCTTTTTCCACTAGTGGGTGATCCAGCACTTGCATTTCGTCCAATGGAGGCACAACCTCCTTGCCATTCTCCAATGATGCCACGACATCCTTGCCCTTGTCCATCTGCATTATGAACAACACGCAGTTCAATGGTCAGCATTCATTCGTATCGGCCTATATTAACCCACCCCACTAACCTGCACCGCACTCAAACCCCATATGTTTGACCACCTCTACTCTTTCACCTCTCCGTTTCACCACCTCCCTGTCGGCATGAACTCCAACCCCAACCCTTTCCCCTGGGGCATTGGATGGAGGGCCTTCTTCCTTGGGTGCTCGCTCGGTGACCGCAAGAAGTTCGAGCATGCCATGAAAGTGTGCTCAAACTTCAGCAGCATCAATGACATGCACAAGGAGGCCGATGCTGTGGTGAAGAAGGCAACGCTGGACGAGCTGAAGACACTGATCCCGGATCCAGCCAAGGGCGCGATGTCAGTGGACATCCTGCGCTGGGCCATGAATCAGGCAGACTTCGGCGACGCTCGACAGCGGGCAAGATGGGACAAGTACCTGCAGTACAAGGCGCCTGAAGACCAGCGTGCAGCGGCGTACGACGTTCGGGTCATCGGAGGAGGACAAAGACGAGGTACAGATGGTGGTCAGCGCGCCGGCGGCAGGCGACCATGCAAGACCCATCGTTCTTGAGGAAGGCGACGAGGACGAAGAAGGTGAGGAAGAAAGAAGATGGCTAGCCCCCCCCCCCGGCCGCTCGACGCGACTCCAGGGTCGCCGCGACTATACAAGAAAGATTGTACCCCAATCCCCACCCCCGATGTAGTCGAAAAGTAACCTATGAACCCTAGTAGCCATCGATGCAGAATCGATTGATGGCAATCCTGCACCCTCGATGTGTTCAATCCCCTCCCTAACTCTTCAATCGACTGCTCTAACCTAATCTAGCCCAAGTCGAAAGCAGAGAGGACGAGGTCTTAGGGATGGAAATTTTATCCATGGATCTGGATACCCATGGATACCCGACCCGGTTGGGCAAGGGTATGGAGCGCATTTCTGCCCATGGGTCCATGGATATGGATACCCACGAACAGCCGGGTTGGGCACGGTTGTAGTTTATGCTCCACAGATATCCAATGGATACCCATATGACATGTGGGGCCATATGCTAGTGACAGTAGAAAGAAATAATCAATGGGAAATGGCAGGCAATATGCAACTGGTGCCATAAGCTATATGCTGCAGAATCAACCTCTGGTATGTCACACTTAGGGACTCATCGTATTACTTGTTGCCTACTTATGCATGTAGCTTATGTTGATATTTTTTAATGAATGATGATGAGTTAATTTGATCTTTGGGAAGGCTTCATGCTGACTTTTCAATGCCCATGGAGCTCCATGGGTATGTGGGTATCCAGCAGGTTTGGGCATGGGCACAAGTTGTGCCCATGGATAATTTGGTGGATGGGCAGAGGGTAGGAAGATGAGTCATGGGTTGGATTTGAACCAGCTCCACCCGCCCCAAACCCAACCCATTGCCATCCCTTACCGCCATGGCAGATGTGCTCCGATGGAGGTCCGCACTCGCTCCGGTGGTTGCCACCGCCGTCTTGGATCGCTTCGCACTAGAGCTCAGATTGTCGCCGCCGCCGGTGTGAGTGGGGAAGAGGGGAGAGAGCGGTGAGGAAGGGAGGTGAGGGTAATTATTGACGACGTGTCTGGAAACAACGCGACGTCTCGGGACCACACCCACGCATGCAACAGCGCACACCCACGTGCCTAGGGTTGCACCGCGCGGGTCTGGCTCCACAAAAACGGCT
The DNA here is from genome assembly GCA_021605205.1 of Aegilops longissima. NCBI lineage: Eukaryota > Viridiplantae > Streptophyta > Magnoliopsida > Poales > Poaceae > Aegilops > Aegilops longissima. Next base: position 740,985,116 of record CM038682.1, read on the forward strand.
GATTTGAACGTTCCTCCGGATGCAGGTCCAGAGGTGGTTTAATCTTCATGCTATACAGGTTCAACAGTGAACGCGGGTAACCGAACGGGTCTCTTCCTTCCCGCGCTGGCCTGGCTAAGGTGTATGCGACCAACCAAACGCGTCTCAAGTCTCAGCAAGCAACTTCTCTCAGAAACAGAAAAGTCTGAGCAGTCAGCAAACAACTAGTGTAGGTGGCAATCTTTCTTAAAGAAACAATATACTGCTCAACAAAGTATACCGAAGAGTACATGACACTGTTCAGAACGTGCTCATAATAAATACGCTCGCAGGTTGTACGTATTCGTTCGTTCATTCATTCATTCTGCAGCAAGCAATCTGTATACCCCACTGTATTGTAGTCGAGCATGGTCTGGATCCTCAGTTGGTAAGCAGAGTACTCCACTCCTCTTTCCGAAAAGAGCAGAGTACTGCTAGTATTGCTGACTGCAATCGAGGTTAGGCTCGATACTGTATGGCCCGGCCGTCAAATCTTAGACTCACACCATCAATAATTTGCAAGAAAAGTGGATCATACAATGGCTGAAATGCCTTTGGTCGAAAATGACCCAGCGTCTGTAGTGTGTGCCCGTGGGAAAGAGACGCGAGGTGTGTGAGCCAAGAAAAGCGGCGCCGGAGAAATGAAAATCCTTGGACCAGCTGAGCTAGCAACCTCCGAGAGAGACTACTTGCCCGTGCGCCTCTGTCACCACGGGCGGTGGGTTCGCTTCGCTGTGGACCGACCGTGCGCGCCCACCACCGGGCGGCCGCTCGTGTTGGTCGTGCCGCGCACGAGGCGGTGGAGGGCGAGCGCCGAGGGACGGTTCAAGAACGGCGGCGCTCGAATCGTGTAATTCAGTGGCCGGGGTAGTACAAATAAACCAGTACTGTGCTCCGTCCAAGAAACAGATTGGTTTTCTTCGCCGTGCGGTCGATTTGGCAGCCGACACGCGATATTGGCCAACTTCGATCTGCTTTTAATTTCTTCCCGGAACGACGGGCCGGCTTTGGCTCACGCTTTACGCGACAGTGGCCGCTTACTCGGACAGCGCTCCCCTTCCCCGTCTAGTCTAGCTTAATCAGCCGCTTAATTTGCAAGTCTTTTTTTTTTCGAGAAAATTTCCAATCTGTTCATCTTCAATCAGTGCAGTACAATGAAAACCAGAAATTACATCCAAATCAAGTAGACCACCCTGGCGATAACTACTAACAGGCGGAAGCGAAGGCGGCGCCGCCATCATCGCCCTTCATCGCCGGTCGGCAGACAACTTTGTCAGACGATCGGGAAATCGTCGTCTTTAAAGCGCGTCAGGACCTGTTTCTCCTCGGCCACCCATTGTGGAGCCTGACGAGCACCACCGCTTTGACGCAGACACGTTGCTGTGACACGGACAACCGGGCATATGTATACTGACACGCATGAAGGAGTGCACCTTTTCTTGTTCGAAAACGTATTTTATTTATTAAAAAAACTTATGATCTATTCATCTTTCAATTATGACAGTACAACAAACATAAAAAATAATAAAAATTATATTCAGATTCGTAGACCACCTAGCGACGACTAAAATCATTGAAGCGAGCCGAAGGCGCGCCGCCGTCCTCCCTCGCTGGAGTCAGGCACAACTTACTATAGTAGATAGTCGGGGAGTCGTCGTGCTAAGGCCTCATAGGACCAGCATACCAGAACAGTAACCGCCGCCGATGGAGAATAACGTAGATCAAAAGATCCAACCTGAAGACACATGAATATATACGAACCACAACCAGATCCGAGCAAATCCACCGAGAATAGATCCGCCGGAGACACACCTTCACACGCCCATCAATGATGCTAGACACACCACCGGAACAGAAACTGTTGGAATTTGCTCATATTTCCAACAATCCAAAAACCTAATTATAGGCAATTTACTCCGAGTGGTTTTGCTGCGCATCTGAAGCCGCCTGCCTTTAAGGGGGCGCAATATAAGAGGTGGCGCACGAGAGCAGTCTACTGGTTTCAGACCATGGGCTGCTATGATGCCATTAAGGGCAAGCCTGAGGGCGATCTTAATCCAGCACAGCTGGAAGCTTTTGAGAAGATCGATACTCTCTTTAAAGGCGCTCTTCTGGGTGTTCTTGATGATTCCATTGTGGATTCGTATATGTCGTTTGACAACGGCAAGGACATGTGGGCTGCGTTCGAGGCCAAGTTTGGTGCCTCGGACGCCGGTAGCGAGTTGTACGTCATGGAGCAATTCTATGACTACAAGATGGTGATGAGCGCTACTGTTGTACAGCAGGCTCATGGGATCTGATCGCCGCAAAAGAACTTGAGCACTTCAAGTGTGTGTTGCCGGACAAATTTGTTGCCGGAGGCATTATTGCCAAGCTTCCACCTTCGTGGAACAATTTTGCTACTTCCCTGAAACACAAGAGACAGGAGTTTTCCGTTACGGATCTCATTGGTACTCTTGATGTTGAAGAGAAGGCGAGAGCAAAAGACACACGTGCTCGAGTTCTGAGGGAGCTTCTAGTGCCCACATGGTACAGAAGAAGAACTTCCAGCCCAACAAGTTCAAAAACAACAAGAACAAAACTCAGGGCAAAGGCAAGTTTGATACAAAGAACAAGCCATCATATACTACCAACTTCAAGAAGAATTCTCATAAGAAGGGAAGGACTTTGCCATGTCTGCGGTGATCCTAATCACTGGGCTCCGAAGTGTCCTAACCGATTTGAGGAGCGTGAACATGAGAAGAGCGGCAAGTCCGCTAATGTTGTCATCGGTGATCTTGATATGAAGGAATCAGGTACGGTATTTTTCCTACCATCCTTTCAGATTTCAATCCCCTGATTGGTTAATTGACACCGGTGCCAATGTACATGTTTGTGCTGACGCCTCCATGTTTTCTTCTTACCAGGTCACAGGGACTTCTCCCGTGCTGATGGGGAACGGGTCACATGCCATCGTTCGAGGTGTTGGTACGGTCGATCTGAAGTTTACTTCGGAGAAGACCGTGCGTCTGAAGAACGTTCATCATGTGCCGTCCATCAATAAAAATCTCGTTAGCGGTTCCCGTTTATGTCGAGATGGTTTTAAGTTGGTTTTTGAGTCCAATAAAGTTGTAATTTCCAAGTGTGGACAATTTGTTGGAAAAGGCTATGAGTGCGGAGGCTTGTTCCGCCTATCTTTGTCAGATATTTGCCACAACAATGAGTCTGATATTTGGCATTCACGACTTTGTCACATTAACTTTGGTTGCATGACGCGGCTAGCCAATCTGAATTTAATTCCAAAAATCTTTGCTGTCAAAGGCTCTAAGTGCCAAGTATGTGTGCAAGCTAAGCAACCTCGCAAGTCCCATAAGACTGCAGAGGCAAGAGACTTGGCACCACTAGAGCTTATACATTCTGATCTTTGTGAGATGAATGGCGTGTTGACAAAAGGTGGAAAGAGATATTTCATGACGTTGATTGATGACTCCACTAGATATTGTTATGTGTATCTTCTGAAATCAAAAGATGAGGCTTTAACTTTCTTCAAAAACTGTAAAGCTGAGGCAGAGAACCAACTTGATCGAAAAATTACACGGCTTAGGTCCGATCGTGGTGGAGAGTATTTTTCCAATGAATTTGATAAGTTTTGTGCGAAACATGGTATAATCCATGAGAGGACGCCTCCCTACTCACCTCAGTCTAAGGGGTGGCCGAAAGAAAGAACCGAACTCTAACTGATTTGGTTAACGCCATGTTAGACACATCGGGTCTTTCCAAGGAATGGTGGGGGGAGGCGCTAATGACCGCGTGTCATGTCCTAAACCGAGTTCCCACAAAGCATAAGACCATGACTCCATTTGAGGAATGGGAAAGGAAAAGGTTGAAACTCTCTTACCTACGTTCTTGGGGTTGTTTGGCAAAGTTAATATACCAATTCCCAAGAAGCGCAAGCTTGGACCAAAACCGTGGATTGTGTTCTTCGGCTATGCTTTTGAGCATTGGCTATAGATTTTGATAATAAAATCTGAGGTATCCGACATGCATGTTGGTACGATTATGGAGTCTAATGATGCAACTTTCTTTGAGGACATATTTCCTATGAAGGATATGTCAAGTTCATCAAATCAGGAGATACCTATTCCATCTAGTGAGGAACTCACTGTAATTCCTGAACCCACCATTGCGATGGAACACGTTGAGAATCCAGTTGAGGGTGACAATGAAACTCCTATAAGGAGTAAGAGACAGAGGACTGCAAAGTCCTTTGGTGATGATTTCATTGTGTACCTTGTGGATGACACACCAGGACTATTTCAAGCCTATGCATCTCCCGATGTCGACTCATTGGAAGGAAGCTGTTCGTAGTGAGATGGATTCCATCTTAGCTAACGGAACCTGGGAGATCACTGACCGTCCTTATGGGTGCAAACCTGTAGGATGTAAGTGGGTGTTCAAGAAGAAGCTTAGACCTGATGGTACGATTGAAAAGTACAAGGCACGGCTTGTGGCTAAGGGTTATACCCAGAAAGAAGGTGAACACTTCTTTGATACTTACTCACCCGTGGCTAGACTGACCACAATTCGGGTGCTACTATCACTGGCTGCCTCACATGGTCTTCTTGTCCATCAAATGGACGTTAAGACGGCTTTCCTCAATGGAGAGTTGAAGGAGGAAATTTACATGGATTAGCCAGATGGTTTTTTAGTACCTGGTCAGGAAGGAAAGGTGTGCAAGTTGTTAAAGTCTTTATATGGCCTTAAGCAAGCTCCTAAGGAGTGGCTTGAGAAGTTTGAAAGAACATTAACTGCTGCCGGCTTTGTAGTAAATGATGGTGACAAGTGTGTGTACTATCGCTATGGTGGGGGCGAAGGAGTTATTCTTTGTCTGTATGTCAATGACATATTGATCTTTGGAACCAAACTTGATTTAATCAAGGAGGTTAAGGATTTCTTATCTCGCTGTTTTGAGATGAAGGATCTAGGAGTAGCTGATGTTATCTTAAACATCAAGCTGTTGAGAGATGAGAATGGTGGGATCACACTGCTTGATCTCACTATATGGAAAAGGTCTTGAGTCGTTTTGGGTATAGCGATGCACGCCTTCTCCAACTCCATATGATGCTAGTGTGTTGCTTCGAAAGAATCGACGGATTGCTAGAGATCAACTGAGGTATTCTCAGATTATTGGCTCGCTTATGTATTTGGCGAGTGCCACGAGGCCTGACTCTCCTTTGCTGTGAGCAAGCTGAGTCGGTTTGTGTCAAAACCGGGAGATGATCATTGGCGTGCGCTTGAGAGAGTTATGCGCTACTTGAAGGGCACTGCGAGCTATGGGGTTCACTACACCGGGTATCCAAGGGTACTGGAGGGTTATAGTGACTCGAACTAGATATCTGATGCTGATGAGATTAAGGCCACAAGTGGTTATGTTTTTACACTTGGTGGTGGCGCTGTTTCCTGGAAGTCTTGCAAGTAGACCATCTTAACGAGGTCAACTATGGAAGCAGAACTCACAGCATTAGACATTGCCACTGTTGAAGCAGAGTGGCTTCGTGAGCTATTGATGGACTTACATATGGTTGAAAAACCAATACCCCCTATCCTGATGAACTGTGATAATCAAACTGTGATCGTGAAGATAAACAGTTCTAAGGACAATATGAAGTCCTCAAGGCATTTGAAGAGGAGATTAAAATCTGTCAGGAAACTGAGGAACTCCGGAGTTATTACATTGGATTATATCCAAACGTCGAAAAACTTGGCAGATCCCTTCACAAAGGGTCTATCACGTAATGTGATAGATAATGCATCGATGGAGATGGGTCTGAGACCCACCGCATGAGTTGTCCATGGTGGTAACCCACTCTATGTGATCGGAGATCCCGTGAAGTAGACAAGCTGTTGGTCAGCTGGGAGGAGAGTATCCCTATATTAACTATCCCACTCCGTGAAGATGCAATACTCTCCTGATCTGCATGGCAGGTTGATACTTATCTTAATGTGTTCCAAGTGGCTTATTCGGTAAGCAGAGATGTTGTCCTGCAGAACATCTTCTCGAGGAACACACCTATATGAATTTGATTTGTTAACGTTGCGATCTGTGAGAATTGGGTGTTCTCTAATAAATTCATGAAAGGCCCCGAGTATGACGATACGCTCCACCATGGGGAAGCCTTGCGGCAGCCCAGATCGGTCAAGAGTTTGTGTGAAACTAGTCTCGCAGAAAACTTGTAGTTCAAGGCATAGTCCACTATTCAAGTTGTGATCTAGTGTAGCATAAATCTCTAAGTGGAAGTTCAACTTCACAGTCTCCACTAAGCACCGTATATAAACAATGTTTTGGAAATAAATGGTGAAATGTGCCAATGAGACTTTGTGGGGATTGTTGAATTTGCTAGTGGGCTTTTGGCCCAAAGCCCAACTAAAATTCTGAAATTCTCTTGGCCCATTCATGCACACATGTGAGTGGAGTGAGTGAGGCTAAAGTTTAGTCCCACCTCATAAGTTGAGAGAGTTGCACCTCTTTATAAGGTGAGCTCTTCTACCACTTGTATGAGCATGAGAAGAGGAGACCTACACGCGCCTCCTCCTCCTCGCTCGCCTCGCCACGCCACGCCTCGTCACACGCGCGCGCGCCTGGTTGCGGATTGAGCCGAGCCGAGGACGGAGCTATGCACGTTGTCTATATTTTTGCTGCTCGAAAAATTAATGAGTCATTAATTAATAATTAACGGACATGTTAATTACTGAACCGTTCGATTCTTTTTGATCGTGACGACTCGGACGTGGGGTTTACTCCACGACCTACCCGCCCGCACTATATAGTCAGCAGACGTCTACCCTAGCCGCCGCCGCTTCGTATGGTTTCTCACCAGCGCTCCAGATCATTGCGCCGCCAAGCAAGTCTTCTCCATCCCTCCTTTCGGCGTGCACCGAGAGAAGGGACAGCAGGCCTCCGGAACCCCGCCTCGTGATCCCACGGGAGAGGGGCGATCAGGTTTTGGGAGCGCTTTTCGCGATCGCTGGCAGCGACGACTTCATGAACCAGCGACTTCTTCCCCGACCTCGGCAACCTCATCCTCGACGACATGGGTGACAACATCAACGACGGCGGTGCTGCTCCCGCTGCACCGTATGTGATTCTATCCTTCCTGTTCGAGATCGTGGTAGAATTCATGTTTCTAGTATGTGCCCTAGATGTGATCTGTTCATCTGCTATGCTAGTTCGCATGATTAGTTTAATCTCTGCTATTGCTGTCATGATCTATTTCCTATTTACTCGGATTAAATCTCGTAGTAATTTGCTCATATTTCCAACAGAAACTAAACGGGGAGACCTTTATTTCATCTCCAAGGAGCCGCCGTCGTCTCACCTTTCTGAATAGGACACAAATTCTAACAAATTTTAAATAAACGATTAACAATAGAGCCCTTCTGCCGGCCCTTGTCAGGATCCACCGCATCCCCATGGTATTAGGACCATTGAAGACAAGACGAACCTGGCGTGGAGCCGACGAAAGGCATGAACCCTGACTTTTCTTGGAGGAGGATGCACTGGCTGCGTGGAAAGTGTTTAGTGTTAGCCCCTTCGAAAACGTATCCTTACAGCGACAACTGATTAACACGAAATCTATCGATCACTAATGGACCAAGACGTATGGACGATTGCTTCAGTTGTATCGATGGCCATCTCCATGCGGAACCATCCAACTAATGGACACAAAACTATATATATGTTACATGTAGAGTATATCATTCAATCCGGATTATATTTTACTTTTCATTATAGTAGAAAATTTATACAATACTAATAAGAAGTTAAGATTTTCCATCATCCTGCAGGAGTGTGCATCGTGTGATATGCTGGCTAGCTAGGTGTTGGTAGTAGCGTTTTCTTTTTAAAGGAGGATGACCCAGGCCTCTGCATCTGGACGATGCATAGGGCCACTTTATTAATTATTCTCATAAGACCTTACAAAGTTATGCAACAGTAAGACTAAAATTGCCGTCTAAGAAACAAAACTGTCGCTACACCTATCCAGTTGATGAAGGGGCGCAGATAGCCTGGACCTAATATCAAACAGACATCGCAGCCAAGCCTAACATCTAAGTTCTGAGACCCCAACCTAGCCACTTGCCGGGTCTGGGGCACACACTTTGTACGGTATGCTCTCAGAGGCCGCCGCCGCCAACTGCCAACGCTCCATCTTCAGAACTGTACTGATGCATCAACCTTGCTCGGTCCACCTATCATCGACGCCACCACGGCGCCCAACGGCACCTCCTCCCCGCGCGCAAACAGCTGAACACGTCGCAGTCGCCACTGATACACCTCAGCGCCATGCTGCCAAGTACCACCAGCCGACACAGCTTGAAGCCCTTGGAGGATCTGTCAGACGTAGCACCCGCCGACCGTGCATGACCAAGCGTAGCACCTGTCGGTCAGGCATGACTTGACATCTCCACCGAAGCTCCGTGCAAGACAAAGCCGCTCCACCTCCTGCCTCTGAAATCCAGCGCTGCTCCACAAAATGATGCTCCCAAGAGAGAAAAGACACCGGAGTGCCGCTATTGTCCTGTCTGGACCACCGGATCCTAGGGTTTCCCCCGGAGCAATATGAGTGGGTCGACGGTAGTCACATGACGATGCCTTCATCAAGGTAACCACATGGAACGCCGCCATAGCCTGCCGACGGCTCGGTTTTCACCGGCAGCTACGTCTCCCCGACCCGCAGCTGGTGCTAGATGACGGATCCCGAGATCCGAACACCCAGCCTCAGGCCGACCACCTCTGACGGAAGAGATGACCACCACCGCCGGCTGCACCGGTCAGAACAGATTTGATCGTAGGTGCCGCCGACGATACCACCAGGCCTTCCACGCCGCCGTCGCCGATCTGAAGGCAGCATGCATGCCACCACAGCCAAGCCGGCTGTGACGCCCGGATAATCAAGCTACAGTAACCTCTGCTAATGATGCCACGTCACCACTCTTACTGTTGTAAACCTCGCGATGATCCAATCCCGTTCGAATTCAAGATTCAAAAGTCAATGCAAACAATAAAAGTTTTCAAACATTAAAACTAAAATGTTCTATATGTGCCTAATATTGCATAAATAATTATGGTGGAGAATACACATTTTTATAAAGTATTTAATTGCACTAAAATAAATAAAACAGTAACAAAAACAAATAATTAAATGCCTTTACTAATTAATAAATTATCAAACTAAATTATTTGGGGACTAGACATTTTGTGACAGTGGACTAAACTGAAATACTAAATTAGATGCTAAGTGTATATTTTACAGAAACTAAAATAAAAGGTAACTAAAATAAAACAGGAAAGAATAAATAAAAAGAAAAGAACAAATAGAAAACAAAAGGAAGAATAGGAGAAAGAGAACCCCCCCTGGGCCAGTCGGCCCAGATGGCCATCGGGCCCCCAGGCCGGCCCAGTCGCCCCCAGCATAACCCCCTCCCCACTCCCCAAACCCTAGCCACTACCGCACACGATCCCCCCACTCCTCTGCTCGATCCCCATCTCCTCCCCCGCTCGATCTGGACGCTCGCCTGCGCCCAGGGGCCCGACCCCCGCCCCGACGCAGGCGCCCATACCCGGCGACGCCCCGCCGCTTGCTTCACCCCACCGCCGCCGCGGCTCCCCACCTCGACGCGCTGGACCTCGTCACCAGATCACCACAACTGTCCCCGACTCCTCCTCGCCGGACGCCGCTCGCCACTCGCCGGAACGCCTCCTCCCCGACCCGGCCTTCCCACGCCTCGCTGCCCTCGCTTCCCTCCATCGTCGGTGAGGCCCCCGGCCTCCTCGCCTTCTCTCCGCCGCTGTTCGACCCCTTGTGTGCTCGTCACGCCCGATGTGTCCCACGCCGCGGCATGCTGCCGTCGTGCGCCCCCTTGCGCTCGCCCCTGCCGTCCGCCACGCGGTGACGGCGTGTTTTCGCGCTTCGACCGCGCTCCGCACCCCGTGACCGGCTTCGCCTCCACGCCGACCATGGCCTCTGCGCTACTGCCGCTTTTGTTGCTGCGCAGACACCGCGGCCGCCTTTACGCTCGCCGCACGCTGGCCGGACGGCGAGCCTCATGGTGGCAACGCCGTCGTCGGGTCCGCCCTCCCGGCTCCAGCGCCAGACGCCTTGCGTGGCCATGCGGCGAGCACCCGCACCCGCAGACGCCATGTGCCCTTCACGGCCTGCAGGCCCCATTGTCGGACGGGCTCGGCCCTTTAATGATGTTAAAAAATAGAATTTAAAATAAACAGTTAATTAATTAATTTGTTAAATAATTAATTAACTTGGTTAACCCTGTTTAATTAACCTAATTAGTTAATTAAATTAACTAATCTGTTAACTAGGCTAATTAACTTGGTTAATTAGCTAGGAGCCTATGACATGTGGGACCATGTGTCAGGTTTGACTCCAGTCAACCACACTGTTGACTGCTGACGTCACACCTATGTCATGCTGATGTCATCCCATTTTATTCTGGATAATGTTGATTAAATTAATAAAATAATTCAGAAATTATTTAAATCTTCGATAAATCATAGAAAATAAACCGTAATTCGGATGGAAAAACTTTGTACATGAAAGTTGCTCAGAACGACGAGACGCATCTGGATTCGCAGCCCGTTCGTCCGCCACGCGTCCCTAGCATAGTGAACCTGCAACATTTCACCTCCGGTTCATCTGTACGAAAACACGAAACACCGGGGATACTTTCCCGGATGTTTCCCCCCTTCACCGGTATCACCTCATACCGCGTTAGAACACGTCTAGCTCTGCTTGTTGTCCTGTTATGCACTTGCTTGCTATGTATTTACTGTTTCTCCCCCCTCTTCTCTCCGGTAGACCCGTGGCGATGTTGATGCCCTGTGGTCGACTACGCCACCGACGACCCTCCTTCTTGTCTCGAGCAACAGGCAAGCCCCCCTTGATCACCAGATATCGCCTACTCTTCTCTATACTGCTTGCATTAGAGTAGTGTAGCATGTTCCGCTTTGATTAATCCTATGTTGCTGCATAGCTTTGTCCTTGCTACTCTGTTGTTACCTTTACCTGCTATCCTATTGCTTAGTATAGGATGCTAGTGTTCCATCGTGACCCTACACTCTTGTCAAATCCCGCCATGCTATACTCTATGGGCTATGATCACTTGAGGAGGTGATCATGGGCATATACTATATAGTTTACACTGTTACATTACCGTGATCTTGTTAGGAGATGGGGCTGAAAGGACGGTGGCTCCATCCCAGAGAGGTGGGCACTGGGTTCTGACGGCCCCGATTGTTACTTTGTGGCAGAGCGATTGGGGCAGGTTGAGACCACCTAGGAGATAGGTGGGTCTGGCCCTGATCGGCGTTCGCAGATACTTAACACACTTAACGAGATCTTGGTATTTGATCTGACTCTGGCTACTGGCCTATACGCACTAACCAACTACGCTGGAACAGTTATGGGCACTCGACGTCGTGGTATCAGCCGAAGCACTTCGTGACGCGCCGGCCGAGCGGCGCCAGATTGGAATGTAGGCCTGCTCTTGTATTAAGGGGGCTAGTTCTGCTTCCGGCCGCGTACGGAACGTGCAGGTGTGCTAAGGGCGATGGGCCCAGACCCCTGTGTGCTTAGGTTTAGACCGGCGTGCTGGCCTCTCTGTTGTGCCTAGGTGGGGCTGCGACGTGTTGATCTTCCGCGGCCGTGCATGACCCAGAAAAGTGTGTCTGGCCAAATGGGATCAAGCGTGTTGGGTTATGTGGTGCACCCCTGCAGGGAAGTTAATCTATTCGAATAGCCGTGATCTTCGGTAACAGGACGACTTGGAGTTGTACCTTGACCTTATGACAACTAGAACCGGATACTTAATAAAACACACCCTTCCAAGTGCCAGATATAACCCGGTGATAGCTCTCTATCAGGGAAATGAGGAGGGGATCGCCGGGTAGGATTATGCTATGCGATGCTACTTGGAGGACTTCAGTATACTCTCTTCTACATGCTGCAAGACGGAGGCTGCCAGAAGCATAGTCTTTGACAGGATTAGCTATGCCCCTCTTATTCTGGCATTCTGCAGTTCAGTCCACTGATATGGCCCTTTACACATATATCCATGCATGTGTAGTGTAGCTCCTTGCTTGCGAGTACTTTGGATGAGTACTCACGGTTGCCTTGTTCCCCCTTTTCCCCCTTTCTTTACCCGATTGCTGCGACCAGACGATGGAGTCCAGGAGCCAGACGCCACCGTCGACGACGACTCCTTCTACACTGGAGGTGCCTTCTACTACGTGTAGCCCGCTGACGACGTCCAGGAGTAGTTAGGAGGATCCCAGGCAGGAGGCCTGCGCCTCTTTCGATCTGTATCCCAGTTTGTGCTAGCCTTATTAAGACAAACTTGTTTAACTTATGTCTGTATTCAGATATTGTTGCTTCCGCTGACTCGTCTATGACCGAGCACTTGTATTCGAGCCCTCGAGGCCCCTAGCTTGTATTATGATGCTTGTATGACTTATTTTATTTTAGAGTTGTGTTGTGATATCTTCCCGTGATTCCCTGATCTTGATCGTACACGTTTGCGTGCATGATTAGTGTATGATTGAATCGGGGGCGTCACAAGTTGGTATCAGAGTCGACTGCCTGTAGGAATCCCCCTTCCACACTCCTTGGCCGAAGTCGAGTCTAGACTTTGCAAAACTTTTACTAACATGGCTGTGTGCCTTACGGGCCCGCGTCGCCATTGGGTGGTATTAGGATCTTTTACTCCTTGTCTATACTCCGGGACTCTGATCTCTCTTCTATTCGGGTTAAATGAATTTTGCTAAATCTAACATTAGGATCTCGTTATCACTTTCACCCGGAGAGCCCCTTATTATTGATGATCGTCTGCTACACATGAAGACCCTGAAGATACTCTCCGCTGTTAACCCGAGAACTTGTGTTCATCGCGTTTGCAATTCCCCTTCCACCGTCAACCCTTATGGATAACTACTTGCAGTTCTTATTCTTACATTAATCCCCGGTTGGTCTTCTTATTACAAGATACCCGGAAACACTCGTCGTTGTTTCTGTAATCCTTTGAGCTTACTGCCTTGCTGTTCTTTGTCACCTGAATACCCCTACGGATAATTCTCGCACTTATCGAGTATCCGCTCATCCCCCAGTTGTTCATGTGTTTCACAATGGTCTTCGAAATACTATTCGATTCTCCAAAAATCCTTAATAGCTTATTGCTCTGCAATACTGGTCTACTTGCATGATGGATGCTTTCCATATGTCTGGCAATATTCGTTAGTATCCTTAGGCACCGTCATTTTGATCCTTTTGATTCAACATGAGTGCAAATGCACACAATCATCAGTTGATCCTTTTAAAATATCTTTCCGGCTCAGATGTCATTTTGAAAGTGAGCTAGTTATTGACTCATCAAATTGCCGTCGATTGTACCCCTAAGTCTATTCAACTTATCCATTCTTTATCAGACCGTTGGCTTCTAATCCCTTGATTTTAAAATCATAATTCCTTTGCAGATGAGCTCTGAATTAGTCGGTTGTTTCTATAATCCAATGCCTTCGCATTGTTTCTTCTTCTAGTTGAGTGCCGATGCTCACATCAGATCTCTTGTGGACCATCAACTCGTTTGTTGGATTATTATATCCGACAGTGTCCTTCATAATTAATCACCTTGTGAGTTCTTTCTCCGATACATTATGCCTTTGGTAAATTGTATCCTCTTCTTTTGTCAACCATGCTCTGCTTTTGTGATGGTGATTTTACTCCGAAGTTTGTGGTATATATTCCTAGATGCCCCGTTGGGTTGAACCAATGCCTTCCCTAACCTGTGTGAACCCGAAAGATTTCACGGGTCATACTTATATGGTATTGCACCAGGTAAAACGTTCAACAATTAATGTCATTTTCGAAATATGAGAGGTGAATGGAAGGTTATGCATTGAGGAAGTGGGAGTCGACCTTGAACCTTTGTGTTCATGCCCATGGACACGATGTAGATCCTATCATGGAAGCTTCTTGTAATAATAACTATTTCCTTGATATAATATCCATTGGTATCGGTGAATTGATCCTTTGCAATCGTGGTTCCGACCATATGTTCTTCTTTGATCCCATTTCTCGGGCAAGTTTAAGCACTTGTCTTCTGTGGATCAATACACATGTCCAACCATTACTTTGGTCTGTCATCGAGTATTACCCCCTAGTATCTCAAGAATATCACCAAACTACATAACTTCTTGTGAGTTCTTCATCAAATATTATTTCTCAATGATTCCAATTTTCTCCGGTTTTGAGTTGTTTGTCACTCGAAACACCGATAACTGAATCGAGTCCATTCTACGGTTCAACTACTCTTTGTAATCCTTATTACCTGCGAGTTGTACTCGCTGATGTCATTCCCAATCGATTAGCTACATCATCATCTTCATGTTAAAGCTTAAACTGTGCTACCTGGATTCTTATTCCCAGAGCACAACTTCCGATGATGAGCTAAGCTTACGTCGATCTTCATCGTCATATCATTTATCCTTGAACAGCAAACTTGATTTTGAGTTTCTGTCGTACCCAGGGTTCCAATAACCTTTCGCTTCATCATTCCTTTGACTTGATGTCATCGCCGATCGATTACATCTTCATGGAATATCTCGACAAATGCGTCATGATCATCATAAAACTTTCTGAGCTCTTCCAGGATATCAATTGAACTCATGATGTGAAATACCATCCTTGCCCTCCATGATTTGTGTTATCATCGACCATTTTATTGCCTTCCGCTCAACACAAACTTGTTCGTGTTTTGTGTTATACCTTGAGTTCCTTGCTATCCAGCATCTATGCTTCTTTACCCTGGAGTATTACTGTCTTTTATGTCAAGGATGTTGTGAGGATTTCACCACCTCTTAAGAATTCTTGTTATAGTGATGCTTCTCGCCATCACCATTCTTTTCTTGGTCCCCGTGTTGACTGAACTCTGTTGTGCGAATTCAAAACCTCTAGCAACCCTACTGCTTCGAAGTTAATGGTCGATATTTCATTCTCAGACCATTGGTTATCGAATCACCATTCTAACATTGATCCTGCTACCTAAGCCCATAATTCGGGCGCACCTTTCAACCAATGATTAATTGTGTATGTTTCCCTCAAGCATACATCATTATATCATTTGATCTGATAAATGTTATCTCCTTGTTCACAAAATTGTGGAGATCCATATTTGGGAAATCTTGAGGAATGGCCGCTGAGACCATCAGCCACCTCCTCATCCTCTCCTTGGTTTAATGATGAACTCTTTTCGGAACTCGCTTCCATAGTTCACTTCTCGAGAATTTTACAATGTCGTCTCGTCAATTTGTATTACACCTTTTTCTCTCAGGCATCCTAAGTCTGAGGTTTCCTAACACCGATCAGATCTGAATCTCAGTCAGATATGATGGTTGGAGCATATTTCCAAGAGTTATAACATTGGTCTTTTATGACCTGGTAAGGTGATGGCATGTCCAGCACACCTGGCCGGAGGACCTATTGTTATAGTTTCCTTTTTGGCAAGGTTAGTCATTCTTCCGTGTGGAAATTGTAAGACTTATTTTATAAGTTATTCCTGATGAATCCTTTGCATATGTAAAGACCGACCCTTGCTTGAAGACCATGCCAATGTTATCTCGAAGCATGTCTGTGATACTCCGATTTTCAATAAGAGCATTTGAAGAACAATGCTAAATTTTCTTTGTCCATTATCCAAACACTGTTGTTTGGGTTATGTCATGAAATTCCTCTCCCCTTACCTAAATGGTTTTCTACATTATATCCTGTCATGGATATCATGCTCTGTTTATCCTTGGGAAGGATATACCCGTGAATAATGTGTTTAAACACATTTTCCTTTCCATTATTCTATTTAATCTGATGATCGCCTTTTCCTTTCCATTGTTTTTTAACCTTTCTGGTGATCTATATGATCTAAGCAGTAATATTCTGCTGCTTATGTAAACACCTCGGTGTACAACTTTGTCAGTAAGACCCTGTTACTATTGTTGATGACATTCCAGTAGCCACCGATGGACGAGAACCTTGCCTATTGGTCCGCCTCGTTCAACGAGCAGGAAAATGGTTCTCTTCGTCCCTCGCCCTTGGTATCGATGTTGTTGCCGACATAACCGACAGACTATCCTCTGACCTGCCTTGCTTACGTAATCGTGCAAGATATCACCGCCCTTCCTACCTTTAACCCACATGGTGGGCCCATAACCCACAGTTCCACAGGATCAAAACCTGACTCTCCTGCACCCCCCTGTTCCCAAGGTTGTTCCTCGCGTGTGGCCTCGTATGTAATTCACGAGCCATCTTCCGAGGGATCATCAAATCTGTTATCGGACACAATACTTATTCCCGATTGCTTTGAGCCCCTTTCACGCCCTGTTTCAGGCATCGAACGGTTGCCTGCTCGCTCGAAACCTCCCATGAAACCTCATTACCTTGCTCTCGATATTTTCTTAAGTTTCAATTCGAGAGTTACGTTCTGCCACCTTCCCCGATGTTACCGGCCAGGTAGTCAACCTTTTAGAGGTTCGTTCTCCCGGAATACCCCCCTTATTCTTTCCTAAGTACGATGGAGATCCCGAGGAAAGGATGACGACTTGATCATGATGACCTGGAGCAGAGAAATAAAGACTTCAACGTAATGGATCGACCTCTTCGAGAAGAGCAACAAGACCGAGAAGAATCGTTAGAATTTCGTAACCTATTCTTCCCCCTTAGTCCCCTCTTAAATCTCGGGACGAGATTTCTTGTAGTGGAGGAGAATTGTGACGCCCGGATAATCAAGCTACAGTAACCTCTGCTAATGATGCCACGTCACCACTCTTACTGTTGTAAACCTCGCGATGATCCAATCCCGTTCCAATTCAAGATTCAAAAGTCAACACAAACAATAAAAGTTTTCAAACATTAAAACTAAAATGTTATATATGTGCCAAATATTGCATAAATAATTATGGTGGAGAATCCACATTTTTATAAAGTATTTAATTGCACTAAAATAAATAAAACAGTAACAAAAACAAATAATTAAATGCCTTTACTAATTAATAAATTATCAAACTAAATTATTTGGGGACTAGACATTTTGTGACAGTGGACTAAACTGAAATACTAAATTAGATGCTAAGTGTGTATTTTACAGAAACTAAAATAAAAGGTAACTAAAATAAAACAGGAAAGAATAAATAAAAAGAAAAGAACAAATAAAAAAAAGGAAGAATAGGAGAAAGAGAACCCCCCCCCCCCGGGCCAGTCGGCCCAGCTGGCCATCGGGCCCCCACGCCGGCCCAGTCGCCCCCAACATAACCCCCTCCCCACTCCCCAAACCCTAGCCACTACCGCACACGATCCCCCCACTCCTCTGCTCGATCCCCATCTCCTCCCCGCCTCGTCTGGGCCTTCCTTCTGCGCCCGAGGCCCGACCCCGCCAGACGCAGGCGCCCATACCCGGCGACGCCCCGCCGCTTGCTTCACCCAACCGCCACCGCGGCTCGCCACCTCGACGCACTGGACCTCGTCACCAGATCACCACAGCCGTCCCCGACTCCTCCTTGCCGGACGCCGCTCGCCACTCGCCGGAACGCCTCCTCCTCGACCCGGCCTCCCCATGCCTCGCCGCCCTCGCTTCCCTCCATCGCCGGTGAGGCCCCCGGCCTCCTCGCCTTCTCTCCGCCCCTGTTCGACCCCTTGCGTGCTCGTCACGCCCGATGTGTCCCACGCCGCGGCATGCTGCCGTCGTGCGCCCCCCTTGCGCTCGCTCCTGCCGTCCGCCACGCGCTCACGGTGACGGCGTGCTCGTCGCGCCCTGACCGCGCTCTATGCACCCCGCACTGACCCGCCTCCACGCTCGACCATGGCCTCTGCGCACAGCCGCCTTCTTCTTGCCGCACACCACGGCCGCCTTTCGCCCGCCTCCTTTGCCGCGGCCAGACGGCGAGCCCCATGGTGGCAACGCCGTCGTCGGGTCCGCCCTCCCGGCTCCAGCGCCCTTGCGCCCGTAGCCATGCGGCGGGCACTGCACCCGCAGACGCCATGTGCCCTTCGGCCTCAGGCCTTTGTCGAGACGGGCTCGGCCCCGAATGATGTTAAAAAAATAGAATTTAAAAATAAACAATTAATTAATTAATTTGTTAAATAATTAATTAACTTGGTTAACCCTGTTTAATTAACCTAATTAGTTAATTAAATTAACTAATCTGTTAACTAGGCTAATTAACTTGGTTAATTAGCTAGGAGCCTATGACATGTGGGACCATGTGTCAGGTTTGACTCCAGTCAACCACACTGTTGACTGCTGACGTCACACCTATGTCATGCTGACGTCATCCCATTCTATTCTGGATAATGTTGATTAAATTAATAAAATAATTCAGAAATTATTTAAATCTTTGATAAATCATAGAAAATAAACCGTAATTCGGATGGAAAAACTTTGTACATGAAAGTTGCTCAGAACGACGAGACGAATCCGGATACGCAGCCTGTTCGTCCGCCACGCGTCCCTAGCATAGTGAACCTGGAACATTTCACCTCCGGTTCATCTGTCCGAAAACACGGAACACCGGGGATACTTTCCCGGATGTTTCCCCCCTTCAGTATCACCTCATACGCGTTAGAACACGTCTAGCTCGCTTGTTGTCCTGTTATGCACTTGCTTGCTATGTATTTACTGTTTCTCCCCTCTTCTCTCCGGTAGACCCGTGGCGATGTTGATGCCTCGTGGTCGACTCACGTCACCGACGACCCTCCTTCTTGTCTCGAGCAACAGGGCAAGCCCCCTTTGATCACCGGATATCGCCTAATCTTCTCTATCTGCTTGCATTAGAGTAGTGTAGCATATTCTGCTTTTAGTTAATCCTATACCGCTGCATAGCCTGTCCTTGCTACTCTTGTTCTTACCTTTACTCGCTATCCTCTTGCTTAGTATAGGATGCTAGTGTTCCATCGGTGACCCTACACTCTTGTCCGTCCGCCATGCTATACTATTGGGCTGTGATCACTTTGGGAGGTGATCACGGGCATATACTATATACTTTACTTTGTTACATT
Organism: Aegilops longissima; assembly: GCA_021605205.1. Lineage (NCBI taxonomy): Eukaryota > Viridiplantae > Streptophyta > Magnoliopsida > Poales > Poaceae > Aegilops > Aegilops longissima. The sequence goes on from CM038682.1 coordinate 741,004,225, forward strand.
ACCTATGATACTGTTAGGAGATGGGGCTGAAAGGGACGGTGGCTCCATCCCGGTAGAGGTGGGCTTGGGTTCTGACGGCCCCGACTGTTACTTTGTGGCAGAGCGACAGGGCAGGTTAAGACCACCTAGGAGAGAGGTGGGCCTGGCCCTGATCGGCGTTCGCGGATACTTAACACGCTTAACGAGATCTTGGTATTTGATCCGAGTCGCTCTTGGCCTATACGCACTAACCAACTACGCAGAGCGATTATGGGCACTCGGCGTCGTGGTATCACCGGCACGCCGTGACGTCGGCGACTAAGCGGCGCGCTACCGGATTGGAATGTAGGCCTGCTCTTGTATTAAGGGGCTAGTTACGCTTCCGGCGCGTCGCATAGCGTGCAGGTGTGTTAAGGCGATGGGCCCGGCCCCTGTGGCGCTTAGGTTTAGACCGCGTGCTGGCCTCTCTGTTGTGCCTAGGTGGGGCTGCGGCGTGTTGATCTTCAGCGGCGGGCATGACCCTGAGAAAAGTGTGTCCGCCAAATGGGATCAAGCGTGTTGGGTTATGTGGTGCACCTGCAGGAAGTTAATCTATTTGGATAGCCGTGATCTTCGGTAACAGGACGACTTGGAGTTGTACCTTGACCTTATGACAACTTGAACCGGATACTTAATAAAACACACCCTTCCAAGTGCCAGATATAACCCGGTGATCGCTCTCTATCAAGGCAATGAGGAGGGGATCGCCGGGTAGGATTATGCTATGCGATGCTACTTGGAGGACTTCAGTATACTCTCTTCTACATGGTGCAAGACGGAGGCTGCCAGAAGCATAGTCTTCGACAGGATTAGCTATCCCCTCTTATTCTGGCATTCTGCAGTTCAGTCCACTGATATGGCCCTTTACACATATATCCATGCATATGTAGTGTAGCTCCTTGCTTGCGAGTACTTTGGATGAGTATGCACGGTTGCCTTGTTCCCCCTTTTCCCCCTTTCTTTACCCGATTGCTGCGACCAGACGATGGAGTCCATGAGCCAGACGCCACCGTCGACGACGACTCCTTCTACACTGGAGGTGCCTTCTACTACGTGCAGCCCGCTGACGACGTCCAGGAGTAGTTAGGAGGATCCCGAGCAGGAGGCTGCGCCACTTCGATCTCAGATCCCGGTTTGTGCTAGCCTTCTTAAGGCAAACTTGTTTAACTTATGTCTGTACTCAGATATTGTTGCTTCCTCGGACTCGTCTATGATCGAGCACTTGTATTCGAGCCCTCGAGGCCCCTAGCTTGTATTATGATGCTTGTATGACTTATTTTATTTTAGAGTTGTGTTGTGATATCTTCCCGTGAGTCCCTGATCTTGATCGTACACATTTGCGTGCATGATTAGTGTACGATTGAATCGGGGGCGTCACACCGGCCGCCGCCGACCACAGGGCCATCCGCAGCGCCCGCAGCCCTGGCCTCCGCCGCGCCAAGCCATCGCCGTCCGAGGACGGGCCGACCTCCCGCCGCCTACAGCCATCCGCCGTGCCGCAGATCCCAGATCGGTCGCGCCACCACATGCCTTGGGGTCCGCCCCACCCCGGTGGCGCGCGAGAGAGGAGATCCCCCGCCACCGCCATTGGCCCCCGGGATTAGCCTAGCGGCATCTTCTGGCGGCGGCGGAGGGAGAGGAGGAGGGAGTTTGTGGCGGCGGCGGCTAGGTTTCTGGCCGCCCGAGTCGCCCTAGGGGGAGGACGACGAGGGCTCTTCTTGCGACCGGAATTGACTGAGCTGCCCTAGGTTTCTGGCAGTAGCGTTTGTAGTAGTCTGGTCTGTAAGACATGGTGATTTCAAGAAAAAACTATTAAGAAGTTAAAAAGGTTTAAGCTTCATGCATCTGCTCATGGAGTCATTGGTTACAAATGTTATGCATGTGTTTGATTGGCGTGTTTCAATCTCTTAATGCGTGATGTAACTTGAAAAAGGTAAATAAAATAATAATACGTATGATATAAATTGAAATTGAGATAGTGTATTTCTTATCTCATATATGTGCACAGTTGTCAATGATATTATGTACACTATAAGAGGCTTGCGCTTCACCACCGGGCCTATTAGAAGCTCTTTGAGTATAATATGATTATATAAAATGTTTTCAAAGATGCGTCAAATTGGTTTTGTCCTTTAAAGTTGTGATTTATTATCTCAATTAAACAATAAAAAAACTATCATATGCTAACTCAATAAAATATATGAATAAATATAAATTAACAAAACTCGCAAGTATCCTGGGCCCAACTCTAGCCTATTCTATCAAGAGTACCAAGTTTATAATCAAAAAATACTTCACATACTGGAATTTAAATTTAACTATGTTAATGTGAATTGAATAAAAATATATTTCACTAGAATAACAACAAAATACGAAATACATTTATTGAGTGATAAATAAATAAATTAATTTTATTAATGTCATTATTCATGATATTCTTGATATTTTTAAATCTGAAAACTTATACAATATATTATTCCATGACTAAGTAACATCCAATAGAAATGAACCCATGTTGTATTATAATCTTCAACAAGAACATCCAACGATAACATTTTCTTTCTTATGTTGTACATGAACAAACTACATGGAAAAACAATATGTTCATAATAAAATTTAATAGCTGCACAGATGCAGGGAAACCACGGTGATAGATGTGTTTTTTAATAATAGTTAAGTGCCTCGTTGTTAAAAAACGAAATTGCAATGCAAACTGATATTTCGTACAACAAATGTCCTCAAGAGCATAACAAACCAATCACATATTCTAATAAGATACAATCTGAACAAAATATTATACTAAATAAACAAACATGACAATGAACAATAAGGAGACAATACCGTGAAATTATTACAATGTTTGATATATCAATTGCACAATGGATACCATTTAAGATGGAGGTCTGGACGAAGACAATGACGGAGATAATGCTTGCTATGTTTCCTTGGTGTTGATAATACATACACAAGTTCTCTCGGTGGAGATGGTGGAATCGGGAAATCTAGCCCCCTCCGGGTGAAGGAATGCCTTTTTGTTTTGTCACCCTGATAAAATCTATCGAAATTCTGATTGATCTTATTCCTTCTAAGGGGGGATCTTGGTGCGCCTTGACCAGGGGTGTGGGGCCTTGCCCCCACTACCCACGTTCATGTGGGTCCCCCCATGCAGGTGGGCCCTACTCCGGAACCTTCTAGAACCTTCTGGTACAATTACGAAAAATCCCGACCATTTTTCGGTGGCCAAAATAGGACTTCCCATATATAAATCTTTACCTCCAGACCATTCAGGAACTCCTCGTGACGTCCGGGATCTCATCCGAGACTCCGAATAACTTTCGGTAACCACATACAATTCCCATTACAACTCTAGCATCACCGAACCTTAAGTGTGTAGACCCTATGGGTTCGGGAACCATCCACACATGACCGAGATGCCTTTCCGGTCAATAATCAATAGCGGGATCTGGATACCCATATTGGCTCCCACATGTTCCACCATGATCTCATCGGATGGACCACGATGTCGGGGATTCAATCAATCCCGTATACAATTCCCTTTGTCCATCGGTATGTTACTTGCCCGAGTTTCGATCGTCGGTATCCCTATACCTTGTTCAATCTTGTTACTGGCAAGTCTCTTTACTCGTTTTGTAACGCATGATCCGTGGCTAACTCCTTAGTCACATTGAGCTCATTATGGTGATGCATTACCGAGTAGGCCCAGAGATACCTCTCCGTCAAACGGAGTGACAAATCCCAGTCTTGATTCGTGCCAACCCAACAGACACTTTCGGAGATACCTATTGTGCACCTTTATAGCCACCCAGTTACGTTATGACGTTTGATACACCCAAAGCATTCCTACGGTATCCGGGAGTTACACGGTCTCATGGTCTAAGGAAATGATACTTGACATTAGAAAATCTCTAGCAAACGAACACGATCTTGTGCTATGCTTAGGATTGGGTCTTGTCCATCACATCAGTCTCCTAATGATGTGATCCCATTATCAACGACATCCAATGTCCATGGTCAGGAAACCACAACCATCTACTAATCAACGAGCTAGTCAACTAGAGACTCACTAGGGACATGTTGTGGTCTATGTATTCACACATGTATTACAGTTTCCGGTTAATACAATAATAGCATGAACAATAGACAATTATCATGAACAAGGAAATATAATAATAACTATTTTTTATTGCCTCAAGGGCATATTTCCAACAGTATCCCACTTGCACTAGAGTCAATAATCTAGTTACATTGTGATGACTCAAACACCCATAGAGTTCTGGTGCTGATCATGTTTTTTCTCGTGGAAGAGGTTTATTCAATGGATCTGCGACATTCAGATCCGTATGCAGTTTACAAATATCTATATCTCCATCTTGAATATATTCACGAATGGAGTTGAAGCGACGCTTGATGTGCCTGGTCTTCTTGTGAAACCTGGGCTCCTTGGCAAGGGCAATAGCTCTAGTGTTGTCACAGAAGAGAGTCATCGGGCCCGGTGCATTGGGAATCACTCCTAGGTCGGTGATAAACTCCTTCATCCAGATTGCTTCTTGTGCTGCCTCCGAGGCAGCTATGTACTCCGCTTCACATGTAGATCCCGCCACGACGCTTTGCTTGCAACTGCACCAGCTGACTGCACCAGCATTCAAAATGTACACGTATCCGCTTTGTGACTTGGATTCATCCAGATCTGTGTCGAAGCTAGCATCAACGTAACCCTTTAAAACGAGCTCTTCGTACCTCCATAAACGAGAAGCATTTCGTTAGTCCTTTTCAGGTACTTCCGGATATTCTTGACCGCTATCCAGTGTTCCATACCGGGATCACTTTGGTACCTACCTACCAAACTAACGGCAAGGTTCACATCAGGTCTGGTACACAACATGGCATACATAATAGAGCCTATGGCTGAGGCATAGGGGATGACGCTCATCTTTTCTCTATCTTCTGCCGAGGTCGGGCATTGAGCCGTGCTCAATCTCACACCTTGCAATACAGGCAAGAACCCCTTCTTGGACTGATCCATATTGAACTTCTTCAATATCTTGTCAAGGTATGTGCTTTGTGAAATACCAATGAGGCGTCTCGATCTATCTCTATAGATCTTGATGCCTAATATGTACGCAGCTTCTCCGAGGTCCTTCATTGAAAAACACTTATTCAAGTAGGCCTTTATGCTTTCCAAAAGTTCTATATCATTTCCAATCAACAGTATGTGATCCACATATAATATGAGAAATGCTACAGAGCTCCCACTCACTTTCTTGTAAATACAGGCTTCTCCATAAGTCTGTATAAACCCAAACGCTTTGACCATTTCATCAAAGTGAATGTTCCAACTCCGAGATGCTTGCACCAACCCATAGATGGAGCGCTGGAGTTTGCATACTTTGTCAGCATTCTTAGGATCGACAAAACCTTCCGACTGCATCATATACAATTCTTCCTTAAGGAAACCGTTAAGGAATGCTGTTTTGACGTCCATTTGCCAGATCTATAATCATAGAATGCGGCAATTGCTAACATGATTCAGACGGACTTCAGCTTCGCTACGGGTGAGAAGGTCTCATCATAGTCAACCCCTTGAACTTGTCGATAACCCTTAGCGACAAGCCGGGCCTTATAGACGGTCACATTACCATCTGTGTCAGTCTTCTTCTTAAAGATCCACTTATTCTCTATGGCTTGCCGATCATTGGGCAAATCCGTCAAAGTCCATACTTTGTTTTCATACATGGATCCTATCTCGAATTTCATGGCTTCAAACCATTTGTTGGAATCCAGGCCTGCCATCGCTTCTCCATTGTCCGAAGGTTCACCGTTGTCTAACAACATGATTTCCAGGACAGGGTTGCCGTACCACTCTGGTGCGGAACGTGTCCTCGTGGACCTACGAAGTTCAGTAGTAACTTGACCCGAAGTTTCATGATCATCATCATTAACTTCCTCTCTAGTCGGTGCAGGCACCACAGAAACATCTTCCCGAGCTGCGCTACTCTGCGGTTCAATAGGGGGTACCTCGTCAAGTTCTACTTTCCTCCCACTTACTTCTTTCGAGAGAAACTCTTTCTCTAGAAAGGATCCATTCTTGGCAACAAAGATATTGCCTTCGGATCTGAGGTAGAAGGTATACCCAATAGTTTCCTTAGGGTATCCTATGAAGACGCATTTTTCCGTTTTGGGTTCGAGCTTTTCAGGTTGAAGTTTCTTGACATAAGCATCGCATCCCCAACTTTCAGAAACGACAGCTTAGGTTTCTTCCCAACCATAATTCATTCAGTGTCGTCTCAACGGATTTAGACGGTGCCCTATATAAAGCGAATGCGATTATCTCTAAAGCATAACCCCAAAATGATAGCGGTAGATCAGTGAGAGACATCATAGATCGCACCATATCTAATAGAGTGCGATTACCACGTTCGGACTCACCATTACGCTGAGGTGTTCCAGGCGGCGTGAGTTGTGAAACAATTCCACATTTACTTAAGTGCGTGCCAAACTCGTGACTCAAGTATTCTCCTCCACGATCTGATCGTAAGAACTTTATTTTCCTGTCACACTGATTCTCTACCTCGCTCTGAAATTCCTTGAACTTTTCAAAGGTCTCAGACTTGTGTTTCATTAAGTAGACATACCCATATCTACTTAAGTCATCAGTGAGGGTGAGAACATAATGATAGACACCGCGAGCCTCAACGCTCATTGGACCGCACACATCAGTATGTATGATTTCCAACAAGTTGGTTGCTCGCTCCATTGTTCCGGAGAATGGAGTCTTCATCATTTTGCCCATGAGGCATGGTTCGCACGTGTCAAATGATTCATAATCAAGAGACTCCAAAAGTCCATCTGCATGGAGTTTCTTCATGCGCTTGACACCAATGTGACCAAGGCGGCAGTGCCACAAGTATATGGGACTATCATTATCAACCCTACATCTTTTGACATTCACACTATGAATATGTGTAACATCACGTTCGAGATTCAATGAAAATAAACCATTGACCAGCAGGGCATGACCATAAAACATATATCTCATATAAATAGAACAACCATCATTCTCGGATTTAAATGAGTAGCCATCTCGCATTAAACGAGATCCAGATACAATGTTAATGCTCAAAGCCGGCACTAAATAACAATTATTGAGGTTTAAAACTAATCCCGAAGGTAGATGAAGAGGTAGCGTGCCGACGGCGATCACATCGACCTTGGAACCATTCCTGACGCGCATCGTTACCTCGTTCTTCGCCAGTCTCTGCTTATTTCGCATCTCCTGCTTTGAGTTACAAATGTGAGCAATCGCACCGGTATCAAATACCCAGGACCTACTACGAGCGCTGGTAAGGTACACATCAATAACATGTATATCATATATACCTTTGGCATTGCCGGTCTTCTTATCCGCTAAGTACTTGGGCCAATTCCACTTCAAGTGACCATTTTCCCTTGCAATAAAAGCACTCAGTCTCAGGCTTGGGTCCATTCTTTGGCTTCTTCTTCCCGGCAGCTGACTTACCGGGCGCGACAACTCCCTTGTCTTCCTTCTTGAAGTTCTTCTTACCCTTGCCTTTCTTGAAACTAGTGGTCTTATTCACCATCAACACTTGATGTTCCTTTTTGATTTCCACCTGCACTGATTTCAGCATTGAATATAACTCACGAATGGACTTCTCCATCTCTTGCATATTGTAGTTCATCACAAAGCTCTTGCAGCTAGGTGGAAGCGACTAGAGGATTCTGTCAATGACCGAGTCATCTGGAAGATTAACTCCCAGCTGAGACAAGCGGTTGTGCAACCCAGACATTTTGAGTGTATGCTCGCTGACAAAACTATTTTCCTCCATCTTACAACTGTAGAACTTGTCGGAGACTTCATATCTCTCGACCCGGGCATGAGCTTGCGAAACCATTTTCAGCTCTTGGAACATCTCATATGCTCTGTGTTGCTCAAAACGCTTTTGGAGCCGCAGTTCTAAGCTATAAAGCATGCCACACTAAACCAGGGAGTAATCATCACTACGCGACTGCCAGTCGTTCATAACATCTTGAGTTGCTGGGAAAATGAGTGCGCCACCTAGCGGTGCTTCAAGGACATATGCTTTCTTGGCAGCTATGAGGATGATCCTCAAGTTACGGACCCAGTCCGTATAGTTGCTACCATCGTCTTTCAGCTTGGTTTTCTCTAGGAACACGTTGAAGTTGAGGGCAACATTAGTGTGGGCCATTGGATCTACAAGATAGATTGTAAAGACAATTTTAGACTAAGTTCATGATAATTTAGTTCATCTAATCAAATTATTTAATGAACTCCCACTCAGATAGACATCCCTCTAGTCATCTAACTGATACATGATCCGAATTGACTAGGCCGTGTCCGATCATCATGTGCGACAGACTAGTCATCGACGGTGAACATCTCCATGTTGATCGCATCTACTATACGACTCATGTTCGACCTTTCGGTCTCTTGTGTTCCGAGGCCATGTCTATACATGCTAGGCTCGTCAAGTCAACCTAAGTGTTTTGCATGTGTAAATCTGTCTTACACCCGTTGTATGCGAACGTTAGAATCTATCAGACCCGATCATCACGTGGTGGTTCGAAACAACGAACCTTCGCAACAGTGCAGAGTTAGGGGGAACACATTTCTTGAAATTTTAGTGAGGGGTCATCTTACTTATGATACCGTCGTTCTAAGCAACTAAGATGTAAACATGACAAACATCACATGCAAGTCATAAAGTGACATGATATGGCCAATATCATATTGCGCCTTTGATCTCCATCACCGTGTCTTCATGAAGTTGTCTCGCCAACTATTACTTCTACTACTATGGCTAACGGTTAGCAATAATGTAAAGTAATTACATGGCGTTTATATTGACTCGCAGGTCACACAATATATTAAGACAACTCCTATGGCTCCTACCGGTTGTCATACTCATCGACATGCAAGTCGTGATTCCTATTACGAGAACATGATCAATCTCATACATCACTTATATAATTCATCTCATCCTTTTGGACATATCACATCACATAGCATACCCCGCAAAAACAAGTTACACGTCCTCTAATTGTTGTTGCATGTTTTACGTGGCTGCTATGGGTTTCTAGCAAGAACGTTTCTTACCTACGCAAAAGCCACAACGGTGATATGCCAATTGCTATTTACCCTTCATAAGGACCCTCTTCGTCGAATCCGATCCGACTAAAGTGGGAGATACAGACACCCGCTAGCCACTTTATGCAACAAGTGCATGTCAGTTGGTGGAACCTGTCTCACGTAAGCGTACGTGTAAGGTCAGTCCGGGCCGCTTCATCCCACAATGCTGCCGAATCAAGATAGGACTAGTAACGGTAGGCAAATTGAACACATTATCACCCACAACTACTTGTTTTCTACTCGTGCTTAGAATCTATGCATAGACCTAACTCTGATACCACTGTTGGGGAACGTAGTAATAATTCAAAAAAATTCCTACGTGTCACCAAGATCAATCTAGGAGATACTAGCAACGAGAGTGAGGGAGTGAATCTTCATACCCTTGAAGATCGCTAAGCGAAAGAATTACAAGAACGCGGTTGATGGAGTCATATTCGCGGTGACTCAAATCGCGGAAGATCCGATCCAAGCGCCGAACGGCCGGTGCCTCCGTGTTCAACACACGTATAGCCCGGGGACGTCTCCTCCTTCTTGATCCAGCAAGGGGACATGAGAAGTTGAGGTAGAACTCCGTTAGCACGACGGCGTGGTGGTGGAGCTCGTGGTTCTCTGGCAGAGCTTCGCTACGCTCAACGGAGGAGGAGGAGGAGGAGTTGGAGGGCGAAGGCAGCGCCAGGGGCAATGGGGGTGCAGCTCCCATGCACCTCCCCACTATATATAGGGGTGGAGGGGGCTGGTTTCTTGCCCTCCAAGTCCATTGGGGCGTTGGTAAAGGTGGGAGGTAAGAAATCCCATCCTTTCCATTCCCCACCGATTGTTATCCCCCGTTTTTAGGGATCTTGATCTTATCCCTTCGGGATATGATCTTATTCCTTCTAAGGGGGGATATTGGTGCGCCTTGACCAGGGGTGCGGGGCCTTTCCCCCACTACCCACGTTCATGTGGGTCCCCCATGCAAATGGGCCCCACTCCGAAACCTTCTAGAACCTTCCGGTACAATACCGAAAAATCCCGAACATTTTTCGGTGGCCAAAATAGGACTTCCCATATGTAAATCTTTACCTCCGGACCATTCCGGAACTCCTCGTGAAGTCCGAGATCTCATCTGAGACTCCGAACAACTTTCGGTAACCACATACAATTCCCATTACAATTCTAGCATCACTGAACCTTAAGTGTGTAGACCCTACTGTTTGGGAACCATGCAGACATGACCGAGATGCCTCTCCGGCCAATAACCAATAGCGGGATCTGGATACCCATATTGGCTCCCACATGTTCTATGATGATCTCATCGGATGAACCACGATGTCGGGGATTCAATGAATCCCGTATACAATTCCCATTCTCCATCGGTATGTTACTTGCCCGAGATTCGATCATCGGTATCCCTATACCTTGTTCAATCTCGTTACCGGAAAGTCTCTTTACTCATTCCATAACGCATGATCCCGTGGCTAACTCCTTAGTCACATTGAGCTCATTATGATGATGCATTACCGAGTGGGCCCAGAGATACCTCTCCATCATACGGAGTGACAAATCCCAGTCTCGATTCGTGCCAACCCAACAGACACTTTTGGAGATACCTATAGTGCACCTTTATAGCCACCCAGTTACGCTGCGACGTTTGATACACCCAGAGCATTCCTACGGTATCTGGGAGTTACACAATCTCATGGTCTAAGGAAATGATACTTGACATTAGAAAAGCTCTAGCAAACGAACTACACGATCTTGTGCTATGCTTAGGATTGGGTCTTGTGCATCACATCATTCTCCTAATGATGTGATCCCGTTATCAACGACATCCAATGTCCATGGTCAGGAAACCACAACCATCTACTAATCAACGAGCTAGTCAACTAAAGGCTCACTAGGGACATGTTGTGGTCTATGTGTTCACACATGTATTACGGTTTCTGGTTAATACAATTATAGCATGAACAATAGACAATTATCATGAACAGGGAAATATAATAATAACAATTTTGTTATTGCCTCTAGGGTCTATTTCCAACAGTCTCCCACTTGCACTAGAGTCAATAATCTAGTTACATTATGATGAATCGAACACCCATAAAGTTCTGGTGCTGATCATGTTTTGCTTGTGGAAGAGGTTTAGTCCACAGATCTGCGACATTCAGATCCGTATGCACTTTACAAATATCTACATCTCCATCTTGAAAATATTCACGAATGGAGTTGACGCGACGCTTGATGTAACTGGTCTTCTTGTGAAACCTGGGCTCCTTGGCAAGGGCAATAACTCCAGTGTTGTCACAGAAGAGAGTCATCGGGCCCAACGCATTGGGAATCACTCCTAGGTCGGTGATAAACTCCTTCTGAAGGAAATATGCCCTAGAGGAAATAATAAAGTTGTTATTTATATTTCCTTATATCATGATAAAAGTTTATTATTCATGCTAGAATTGTATTAACCGGAAACTTAGTACATGTGTTAATACATAGATAAACAGAGTGTGCCTAGTATTTCTTTACTTGACTAGCTCATTAATCAAAGATGGTTAAGCTTCCTTGCCATAGACATCTGTTGTCATTTGATCAACGGGATCATATTATTACAGAATGACGTGATGGAGAAGACCCATGCGTAAGCTTAGCATAATGATCATTTAGTTTTATTGCTATTGCTTTCATCATGACTTATACATGTTCCTCTGACTATGAAATTATGCAACTCCCGAATACCGGAGGAACACTTAGTGTGCTATCAAATGTCACAACATAACTGGGTGATTATAAAGAGCTCTACATGTGTCTCCGGTGGTGTTTGTTGGGTTGGCATAGATCGAGATTAGGATTTGTCACTCCGTGTATCGGAGAGGTATCTGTGGGCCCTCTCGGTAATGCTCATCACTATAAGCCTTACAAGCAATGTGACTAATGAGTTAGTTGTGGGATGATGCATTATGGAACGAGTAAAGAGACTTGTCGGTAACGAGATTGAACTAGGTATGTTGATACCGACGATCGAATCTCAGGCAAGTAACATACCGATGACAAAGGGAACAACGTATGTTGTTATGCGGTTTGACCGATAAACATCTTCGTAGAATATGTAGGAGCCAATATGAGCATCCATATTCCGCTATTGGTTATTGACCGGAGATGTATCTCGGTCATGTCTACATAGTTCTCGAACCCGTAGGGTCTGCACACTTAACGTTCGATGACGATTTGTATATGAGTTATGTGATTTGATGTACCGAAGGTTGTTCGGAGTGCCGGATGAGATCACGGACATGACGAGGAGTCTTTAAATGGCCGAGACGTAAAGATCGATATATTGGAAGGTTATATTCGGACATCGGAAAGGTCCCGAGTGATTCGGGTATTTTTCAGAGTACCGAAGAGTTACGGGAATTCGCCGGCGGAAGTAGTGGGCTTTAATGGGCCATACAGGAAAGGAGAGAAGGGCCTCAAGGGGTGGTCGCGCCCTCCCATGGGCTGGTCCAAATTGGACTAGGAGGGCGCGGCGCCCCCGTCCTTCCTTCTCCCCTCCTCCTCCTTCCCCCCTTCTCCTACTAGGAATAGGAAAGAGGAGGGGAATCCTACTTGGAATGGGGAGTCCTAGTAGGATTCCCCACACCTGGCGTGCCCCCTAGGGCCGGCCACCTCTTCCCTCCCCTCCTTTATATTCGTGGCCAGGGGGCACCCCATAGACACAAGTTGATCTTTTAACCGTGTGCGGTGCCCCCCTCCACAGTTATACACCTCGGTCATATCGTCGTACTGCTTAGGCGAAGCCCTGCCGGTTTCATCATCACCATCACCACGCCGTCGTGCTGACAGAACTCTCTCAACTGAATCAATAGTTCGATAGACGTCACCGACCTGAACGTGTGCAGATCGCGGAGGTGCCGTGCGTTCGGTACTTGGATCGGTTGGATCGCGAAGACGTTCAACTATATCAACCGCGTTACTAAGTGCTTCCTCTTTCGGTCTACGAGGGTACGTGGACAACACTCTCCCCTCTCGTTGCTATGCATCACCTAGATGGATCTTGCGTATGCGTAGTAAAATTTTGAAATTACTGCATTTCCCAAAAGTGGCATCCGAGCCAGGTCTATGCGTAGATGTTATATGCATGAGTAGAACACAAAGAGTTGTGGGCGATAATAGTCATACTGTCGGATTTCGGGTTCCGACAGACCCTCTAGGTTCGAACTCTGGGGTGCACGCGGAGATCTCACCCCCTACCTACCTGCACCTCGTCGCCTCGCAAGGATCTAAACTACACAAAGAGCAACACAAGGGACACAAGGTTTATACTGGTTCGGGCCACCATTGTGGTGTAATACCCTACTCCAGTGTGTGGTGTGGTGGATTGCCTCAGGGGCTAATGATGAACAATACAAGGAAGAATAGCCTCGCGAGGGTCTGTTCTTGGCCGGTGCGATGAACTGCTAGGGGGAGTTCGATCGCTCTCTCTATCTCTAGATTGCTTGACCTCTAGCTCTGTTCTGGATTCCGGATTCGGATCCTCCTCTCTCTACCCTGTGGGTGGCTAGTCCTATTTATAGGCAGAGGCCCTGGGCCTCTTCCCAAATATTGAGCGGGAAGGGCGCCAACAATTGGCCATTTTGAAGGGGAACATCTAGTACACTTATCCTGACTAAAGTTGGTCCTCGCCTGTCAAATGCTCTGACGATGACGTCGGCTTGGGCTCCACGATGACCTCCTTCCTGCCGTTGTGTTGGTCTTGGTCTTGATGCACCGAAATGTTTGCCTTTGCTTGATGCTCTCGCCTGCGCTTGCCTCCTTTGCACCAAAGAGGAAATGAGGACACTGCGCGGCTGGCGCCCTCCTGGCGCCCTCGGTCGTCACGGCTTGCGTCATGGGCACCTCGTGAGGTACCCCGCCTTGATCTCTCCGCCTCCTCGCGAGCCAGCCTTACGAGGCCATGCCTGAGGAGACTTCCTGTCGTCCGCCCCGCAAGGCTTGGCCCCTCGCGAGGGTCTAGAGCTTGTGCTGATGAAGATGGGTCGTACTGGGCCAGCCGTTGAGCCACGCCGCAGGCAGGCAAGTCTGGGTACCCCCGTTCCCAGAACGCCGATAGTAGCCCCCGGGCCCAAGGCGCGCCTGGACTTGGCTGAGCAAAGAAGCGAAGGGGCAAGTGCGAAGCGCCGCGGGCCCTATCAGCCTGCGGCCCTGGGCGCCGCGTGGCGGTTGATGGGATGTGGGCGTCTCCGCTTCCCCACGATGCCTCGGCGACAGCATGAATTGACAAGTCCCTGCATACAAAGCGGGTCATGATTACCTGTGATCGTGGAGGTCGATGGTTGGCCTTCCCCGGTTATAAGTACGGAACAACGCATTCCCTTCCAGTCCATCTCTTCTTGCTCCTCCTTCTTCTCCATCCCTTGCTCCACTTTGCGGCAATGGCTCCGATCTGCCGGTTCTCCGCGGAAGAGAAAGGAAAGGCTCCCCGAGAGGGTCCCGAACCGCTTCCGCCGAAGAAACGGCTAGCCCTCTGCCGTCGAGATGAGGGCGCCCAGCAAGAGGTGTCGAGGCCTTGGTACGAGCGGCCGCGACGAGGGTTCCCGCTGCCCTTGTACGCCCGCATTGAGGGCCCTGAAGGAGTTGTCGCCGAGCGCAATGGACGACGCCGCCGTCGGCGCCGGCATGTCACGGCGGTGCGCGTTGTTCCCCCCGGAGTCCATGCCGAGGGCTCCTCCCGAGAGTAGGTGCTCCACGCCGCCATGCCTCCTTAGTCTTGGATTCGCCTTCCTCCCTCCTTCACCTTCGCGATTTCGCATAGGGGATCTCTGGAGCTCTGGTTGCAGCATCCCGGCTGCAGCACCCTTGCGACCGAAGCGGAGGTCGCGGTCGTCGCTCCGGGCAAGGTCTTCATGACTCGAGGCTGGGGCGAGATCGCCCGGGTCTGCAGGACGAGGGGCGCCCTCGCGATCCACCTGGAGTACGACGGCGCTTCCGTGAAGTTTTTCAAGGCCTTCGACGCGAAAGGACGCCGGCTGGAGTGCTGCCCTGAGAGAGGTGGTCGGGGCCCTGCCACGGCAAGGACCAGGGTCGCCGATCGCTCCCTCAGCAGCTCCTCAGGCTGCGGAGGCGTCGGAGGATCCAGCGACTCCGCCGAGCTCTTAGCGACTCCGGAGATGAGCGACGACAGCTACGAGCCCCCGAGCTTGCGTCGCTCTCGGAGCAGGGCGGGCTCGTCAGGCCGCCGCCGCCTCTGATCTGGATGGGGTTGGCGCCTGTGCCTGACGGCCCACTGTTGATGATGGCGTCTCTTGCGGAGGCGCGTGTAGTTAGCGTTCTTTAGGACCTGCTCCCTTTGTTCCCTGCGAGGAATCGAAAAACGCGCCCCGTGGGTGCTTGTAAGGTGCCTGTGGTTCTATTTGTTAATATCATCCTTGTCGTGAAGTAGTGCGAGATGCTCATTCCGTGTTAGCTCAGTCCCTCCTTTCGAACCTCACGAGGGCTTGATGCTCTGCGCCGACAGGTCCCGGTCCCAAGGCAGGCTTCAGCCGTCGCTGGTATGCGAGGTCGCGTTGCCGTGGTCAAGGCCAGGAGGTGAGCGGCCCGGGGTCCAGTAAGAGCCACTGAGTCGCGATGCTCAGGAGGTCCCCTTTAGCGCTCAAGCAGCCATCGTTTGGTGAGAAAGCAGCGCGATGTTGCTAACACGGGATTGCCTTAGGTGAGAGGTCGGTTCTGCGATAGCTAGTGTTGCCGGAGGATGACTTATCTCGGGAGTCAGGAACCGCTTCCTGGTGCGTCGTTAGGTCCGCGCATCGGCAGACGAGGAGTTGCCTGGCGAGGTCCCCGCGTGCCTCTTCCCTCTCGCCTTTACTCCCTTTTCTGCTCTACGTCTTCGGGTCCCGGCCCTCAAGCGGGTCTCAGCGTCGCTGGTATGCCAGGTCGCGATGCCGTGGACAAGGCCAGAGGGTGAGCGCTGGAGAGCCAGTGGGAGCCCATGAGTCTCGATGCTCAGGTACCCCCCCCTTTAACGTGCAAGCGGTTCACGCGGACGAGAGTGAAGAAGACGCCGTGAGGGCCTCTCCTGGCGCTGCTCCTTGAAGAGATCATGTAGGCTCATCACAAGAAGAACAAGAGTTCGCCACGACAAGCGACGGTCAGCCGTTGGTTGCTCTGAAGGGGTGACGAGGCACTGAAGGCTTTGCGAGGTGGCGCCATGCGGGGCTGCCGCGGCCAGAGCTCGGCCATTCAGGTTTGTCGGCGTTGCAGGGACGGACCCATGCGCAAGCGTCATGCCGCTAGGGAGCAGTTCCATCAGTTGGTGTCAATCGAGTGGGGGACTAGGTCAAACACGTTAATCACGAAGGAGCAAGTTCATTTAGATAGGTGCAGGGAAGGCAGACGTCGCTGGGTCTGGCCCGAGCGACTTGGGGATGATGCAGCCCGAGGGGCACCCCCAATAAAGTAAGCTAGGAACATGAAGCAAAAGGGATACACGCCGCAGGGACGGACCCACGCGGCCTGGGAATGATGCAGCCCTGGGGGGCGCTCCCAGCTCAAAATGAAACTCGAAGGATGTCACCTGATAACGTTGAAGATGAAGGGATGCTGAAGTAGCGGACGTCGTGGGCTGCGGAAGCCGATCTTCACGAGCCCCCAGGCCCAGGAGCCTCGGGAGGCTCCGGAGGCGCTGGTGGCTCCTCGCGCACCATCTCCATCTCCGCCAGGACTGCGGAACGCCTGGCCTCTTGAGCCTCCGGGATGCTCCCTATGAGGCTGGCGTGTGGCAGCCGTGTTGACAAACCGTAAGGCATGCGAACGTAGCTGTGGGGTGGACCTTCACAACGCCCCACGCGTGAGGGCCAGAGGCGCTCCTGAGAGACGGCTCTGTTGAGCCCTGGTATGTCGATGCAGACACGCAGCCCACCATCCTCACCTGTATGGGGAGCTACGGCGGGTAAGCGGCGGCTGCCACTCATGACTCTTGACTCCTGCAGCTCCTGAATGATCTGGCTGACGAACTCCTGAGGTTTTGGCCCTCCTTGCCTCGCTCCTTCCTGAGGAAAACGTGCTTTGAAACACGCCTCCAAGTGGTGCCCAAGCGCCTCCCTTGTGAGCTTAGCAAGGTCGTGGCCCTCCAGGAGAGAGCCCCCGGGCCTTACTCGAGGAGGGCGCCGGGCGCGCCTTCCTATGCGACAGAAGGAGGTGCCCCTGAGCAGCGCGGACCCGAGGGCCTGCCTCCCGAGGGGCCGGGCCGGGCGATGTCTTCTTCTTCTTGGGAGCAGCCTCGGGGAGCCTCCCGCTCCTGCGATCTGGGTCTTCAATTGACGCGGCTTGAAAAGAACGCTACAGGGAGCACACTGCGTCCCTCTCTTCACAAGGCACCGTGATGACTCCACCGCTTCCCGGCATCTTGAGGACGTTGTAGCCGTGATGAGTCACGGCCATGAATTTGGCCAGAGCTGGGTACCCGAGGATGGCATTGTATGGCAGGCGAATGTGGGCGACGTCGAAGTCGATGAGCTCAGTGCGGTAGTTGTCGCGCGCCACGAAGGTGACAGGGAGGCGGGCCTGCCCAATCGGAACTGTGGAGCCATCAGTGACTCCGGAGAAAGGCTTGGTTGGCTGAAGCTGATTGTAAGGCACTTGGACATTGTTGAATGTCTCTACGGACAGGACATTGAGCCCTGCTCCGCCATCGATGAGGGTCCTGGTGACTTGCACGTTGCTGATGATCGGGGAACAAAGCATCGGGAGGACTCCGGCTGTGGCCGAGCATTTGAGCTGATCCGCTGAGCTGAACGTGATGGCGACGCTGACCACACGAGAGGACGCGTGGCTTGAGCTTGGGAGGACTGCATTCACCATGGGCGAACTGCTTGAAGATGCGCTGGGAGGCTGGGGCTTGAGCTCCGCCCAGGATGCAAGCGATTGCGCGCGGCTCCTGGAAGCTCCCAGCCCCCTCGTCCTGATGATGGTCCTCATTTCTCCTTGGCTACGGTGGCAGAGGAGGGAGGCCTGCGTTGCCTTGCGGGCGATCCTCACGAGGCTGATCCCTCCAACCTCCCTCGCGAGGCTGATCCTGCCAACGGTCCTCGCGAGGTTGGTCGCGCCACCCTTGGCGAGGGCCGCGGTCTTCCCAGCGTCCTGCGTTTCTTCCTCCTCCTCTGTTGTAGCCTCGATCGTTGCGGTCGGGGCGTCGACCGATCCGCCCTTCTCGCACGGCTCTGAGCTCTTGACATTCGTTGCTGTTGTGGGTGTGGAGGTCGTGGTACACGCAGTACCGGCTGCCCTTGGAAGACTCAGGCTGATCCTGCCTCGCTTGGTGTCTGGTTCTGCCGCGAGCACGGCAGCCCCCTTGCGCTTCACGTCCTTGGGCTTCTTCTCTTCTGGGTCAGCAGCTGGCAGCTCGAGGAGGGAAAGGCATCCTTCCTCAGCCCTGGCGCACTTGGTCGCCAAGTTGAACAACTCCAAGGATGTGCACAGGTCTTCATGCATCGCCAAGTCCTCCTTCATCTTGACGTCACGCACACCATCGGAGAAGGCTGATATGATGGCCTCCTCGGTCACCTTGGGAATCTTGAGGCGTGCGTTGTTGAAGCGTTGGATGTACTTCTGCAGGGTTTCTCCTGGCTGCTGCTTGATGCGGCGCATGTCGCTCACGGCAGGAGGTCGGTCGCGAGTGCCTTGGAAGTTGGTGATGAAGCGGGTGCGCATCTCGTCCCAGGAGGAGATCGTGCCAGGAGCCAGGTTCAGGAGCCAGGTGCGGGCATCGTCTTTGAGGCCATGGGAAACCAGTTCGCCATGACCTTCTCGTCCCTGTTGGCGGCCTCGATGTCCAGCTCGTAGAGCTGGAGGAACTCCGCAGGGTCGGCCATGCCGTCGTAGCGAGGAGGCAGGTCTGGCTTGAACTTGCCGGGCCACGCGACGCTGCGTAGCTCGGCGGTGAAGGCGCGATAGCCTGCAGTGGCCACGGGAGGCCTTTGGTGACGAAGGGTCTGGTCTTGCGGGTCCCCATGCACCGCCGCTGGGAGCAGCACGGGGTCTTGTCGTGCCGGAGCAGGAGCGCGGTCGTGACGGGCCGGTGCAGGGAGCACTCGGGCAGCTTCTTGGGGGCGAGGGACCTCTTGGCAGCTCCGCTCTTGCTGCGCTGGTGCCGGACGGAGTGGGTTTCGCCCAGGGGCCACGCGCCTTGGGGCCAAGGCGCCTTCTTGAGGGGGGCGCGGCTGAAGCGCCCCCGGAGCTCCATCGCCTGCGCAAGGTGGGGCGCGGTGCAGTGAGAAGGACGGCGCGGGGGAGCCCCCTGCGGCGTGGACGAGCTCGGCGACGCGGTCGAGCCACTCCTCGTAGACGTCGTCGACGGGGCGGTAGCGCAAAGCTCGTTTGCGCGATGGCGCTGCTCGAGCCTCCATGGTAGCTGGGGCGCGCGAGACGAAGAACCAGCTGGGCGGCGAAGAGTAAGCGGATGCGGCCGTCTCGCCTCACGGACAGATTCTGGGACAATGCTTGCTGCACGTTCCCCGCAGGGCCTATGGCGGCGTTGACGGCAGGAGACGAGCAACGGCGGGGGCGACCACCGACGGGGGCCGTCTGGGCGACGCGGGTGGCGAGAGTAGCTCGGCGCTCGACGCGGGCCCGACGAGCGTCCGACATGGATGCGACGGGCGGCGAAGAGAAGGGCGGCGGAAGACGGATTCTGGTGCACCCTTACCTGGCGCGCCAAATGTCGGATTTCGGGTTCCGGCAGACCCTCTAGGTTCGAACTCTGGGGTGCACGCGGAGATCTCACCCCCTACCTACCTGCACCTCGTCGCCTCGCAAGGATCTGAACTACACAAAGAGCAACACAAGGGACACAAGTTTGTACTGGTTCGGGCCACCATTGTGGTGTAATACCCTACTCCAGTGTGTGGTGTGGTGGATTGCCTCAGGGGCTGATTATGAACAATACAAGGAAGAACAGCCTTGCGAGGGTCTGTTCTTGGCCGGTGCGACGAACTGCTAGGGGGAGTTCGGTCGCTCTCTCTCTCTCTCTCTAGATTGCTTGACCTCTAGCTCTGTTCTGGAATTCGGATCCCCCTACCCTGTGGGAGGCTAGTCCTATTTATAGGCAGGGGCCCTGGGCCTCTTCCCAAAAATTGAGCGAGAAGGGTGCCAACAATTGGCCATTTTGAAGGGAACATCTAGTACACTTATCTGACTAAAGTTGGTCCTCGCTTTGTCAAAGGCTCAGCGATGACGCCTTGGCTTGGGCTCCACGATGACCTCCTTCCTGCCGTTGTGTTGGTCTTGGTCTTGTTGCACCGAAATGGTTGCCTTTGCTTGATGCTCTCGCCTGCGCTTGCCTCCTTTGCACCAAAGAGTAAATGAGGACACTGCGCGGCTGGCGCCCTCCTGGAGCCCTCGGTCATCACGGCTTGCATCATGGGCACCTCGTGAGGTACCCCGCCTTGCTCTCTCTCCCTCCTCGCAAGACAGCCTGAAGAGGCCGTGCCTGAGGAGACTTCCTGTCGTCCGCCCCGCGAGGCTTGTCCCCTCGCGAGGGTCTTTTGCTTGTGCTGTTGAAGATGGGCCGTACTGGGCCAGCCCTTGAGCCATGCTGCAGGCCGCGGGCAGGCAAGTCTTGGTACCCCCGTTCCCAGAACGCCGACAGTAGCCCCGGGGCCCAAGGCGCGCCTGGACTTGGCTGAGCAGAGAAGCGAAGGTGCAAGTGCGAAGCGCCACGGGCCCTAATAGCCTGCGGCCTTGGGTGCCGCGTGGCGGTTGATGAGACGTGGGCGTCTCCGCTTCCCCACGACGCCTCGGCGACAGCACGAATTGACAAGTCCCTGAATGCAAAGCGGGTCATGATTACCTGTGATCGTGGAGGTCGACGGTTGGCCTTCCCTGGTTATAAGTACGGAACAGCGTGTGCCCTTTGAATCCATATCTTCTTGCTCCTCCTTCTTCTCCATCCCTTGCTCCACTTTGCGGCAATGGCTCCGATCCGCCGGTTCTCCGCGGAAGAGAAAGGAAAGGCTCCCCAAGAGGGTCCCGACCTGCTTCCGCTGAAGAAACGGCTAGCCCTCTGCCATCGAGATGAGGGCGCCCGGCAGGAGGTGTCGAGGCCTTGGTACGAGCGGCCGCCGCCAGGGTTCCCGCTGCCCTTGTATGCCCGCATCGAGGGCCCTGAAGGAGTTGTCGCCGAGCGCCATGGACGACGCCGCCGTCGGCGCCAGCTGGTCACGGAGGTGCGCGTTGTTCCCCCCGTAGTCCATGCCGAGGGCTCCTCCCGAGAGTTGGTGCTCCACGCCGCCATGCCTCCTCAGTCTTGGATTCGCCTTCCTCCCTCCTTCGCCTTCGCGATTCCACAAAGGGGATCTCTGGAGCTCTGGTTGCAGCACGCCGGCTGCAACACCCTTGCGAACGAAGCGAAGGTCGCGGTCGTCGCTCCGGGCAAGGTCTTCATGACTCGAGGCTGGGGCGAGATCGCCCGGGTCTGCAGGACAAGGGGTGCCCTCGCGATCCACCTGGAGTATGACGGCGCTTCCATGATGTTCTTCAAGGGCTTCGACGTGGAAGGACGCCGGCTGGAGTGCTGCCCTGAGAGAGGTGGTCGGGGCCCTGCCGCGGCAAGGACCAGGCTCGCCGACCGCTCCCTCAGCATCTCCTCAGGCGGCGGAGGCGTCGGAGGATCCAGCGACTCCGCGGAGCTCTTAGCGACTCCAGAGATGAGCGACGACAGCTACGAGCCCCCGAGCTTGCATCGCTCTCGGAGCAGGGCGGGCTCGTCAGGCCGCCGCCGCCTCTGATCTGGATGGGGTTGGCGCCGGTGCCTGACGGCCCACTGTTCATGATGGGTTCTCTTGCGGAGGCGCGTGTAGTTAGCGTTCTTTAGGACCTGCTCCCTTTGTTCCCTGCGAGGAATCGAAAAACGCGCCTCGTGGGTGCTTGTAAGGTGCTTGTGGTTCTGTTTGTTAATATGATCCTTGTCGTGAAGTAGTGCGAGATGCTCATTTCGTCTTAGCTCAGTCCCTCCTTTCGAATCTCACGAGGGCTTGATGCTCTGCGCCGACAGGTCCCGGTCCCAAGGCAGGCTTCAGCCGTCGCTGGTATGCCAGGTCGCGATGCCGTGGTCAAGGCCAGGAGGTGAGCAGCCCGGGGTCCAGTAAGAGCCCCTGAGTCGCGATGCTCAGGAGGTCCCCTTTAGCGCTCAAGCAGCCATCGTTCGGTGAGAAAGGAGCGTGATGTTGCTAACACGGGATTGCCTTAGGTGCGAGGTCCGTGCTGCGATAGCGAGTGTTTCCGGAGGATGACTTATCTCGGGAGTCAGGAACCGCTTCCTGGTGCGGCGTTAGGTCTGCGCATCGGCAGACATGGAGTTGCCTGGCGAGGTCCCCGCGTGCCTCTTCCCTCTCGCCTTTACTCCCCTTTCTGCTCTACGTCCTCGGGTCCTGGCCCTCGAGCGGGTCTCAGCCGTCGCTGGTATGCCAGGTCGCGATGCCGTGGACAAGGCCAGAGGGTGAGGGCTGGTGAGCCAGTAGGAGCCCATGAGTCACGATGCTCAGGTACCCCCCCTTTAACGTGCAAGCGGTTCACGCGGACGAGAGTGAAGAAGACGCCGTGAGGGCCTCGCCTGGCACTGCTCCTTGAAGAGATCCTGCAGGCTCATCACAAGAAGAACAAGAGTTCGCCACGACAAGCGACGGTCAGCCGTTGGTTGCTCTGAAGGGGTGACGAGGCACTGAAGGCTTGGCGAGGTGGCGCCATGCGGGGCTGCCGCGGCCAGAGCTCGGCCATTCAGGTTTGTCGGTGTTGTAGGGACGGACCCATGCGCAAGCGTCGTGCTGCTAGGGAGCGGCTCCATCAGTTAGTGTCAATCGAGCGGGGGATGAGGTCAAACACGTTAATCACGAAGGAGGAAGTTCATTTAGATAGGTGCAGGGAAGGCAACCGTCGCTGGGTCTGGCCCGAGCGACTTGGGGATGATGCAACCCGAGGGGCGCCCCCAATAAAGTAAGCTAGGAACATGAAGTAAAAGGGATACACGCCGCAGGGACGGACCCACGCGGCCTGGGAATGATGCAGCCCTGGGGGGCGCTCCTAGCTGAAAATGAAACTCGAAGGATGAAACCTGATAACGTTGAAGACAAAGGGATGCTGAAGTAGCGGACGTCGTGGGCTGCGGAAGCCGGTCTTCACGAGCCCCCAGGCCCAGGAGCCTTAGGAGGCTCCGGAGGCGTTGGTGGCTCCTCGCGGACCATCTCCATCTCTGCCAGGACTGTGGAACGCCTGGCCTCTTGAGCCTCCAGGATGCTCCCTACGAGGCGCTGGCGTGTGGCAGCCGCATTCAGCAAACCGTAAGGCATGCGAACGTAGCTATGGGGTGGACCTTCACAACACCCCACGCGTGAGGGCCAGAGGCGCTCCTGAGAGGCGGCTCGGTTGAGCCCTGGTATGTCGATGCAGACGCGCAGCCCACCATCCTCGCTTGGATGGGGAGCTACGGCAGGTAAGCGGCGGCTGCCACTCATGACTCTTGACTCCTGCAGCTCCTGAATGATCTGGCTGACGAACTCCTGAGGGTTTGGCCCTCCTTGCCTCGCTCCTTCCTGAGGAAAACGTGCTTTGAAACACGCCTCCAAGTGGTGCCCAAGCGCCTCCCTTGTGAGCTTAGCAAGGTCGGTGGCCCTCCAGGAGAGAGCCCCCGAGCCTTGCTTGAGGAGGGCGTCGGGCGCACCTTCCTATGCGACAGAAGGAGGTGCCCCCCGAACAGGCGCGGACCCCGAGGGGCCTGCCTCCCGAGGGGCCGGGCCGGGCGATGTCTTCTTCTTCTTGGGAGCAGCCTCGGGGAGCCTCCCGCTCCTGCGATCTGGGTCTTCAAGTGACGCGGCTTGAAAAGCACGCTCCAGGGAGCACACTGCGTCCCTCTCTTCACAAGGCACCATGATGACTCCGCCGCTTCCCGGCATCTTGAGGACGTTGTAGCCGTGATGAGTCACGGCCATGAATTTGGCCAGATCTGGGTACCCGAGGATGGCATTGTATGGCAGGCGAATGTGGGCGACGTCGAAGTCGATGAGCTCGGTGCGGTAGTAGTCGCGCGCCCCGAAGGTGACAGGGAGGCGGACCTGCCCAATCGGAACTGTGGAGCCATCAATGACTCCGGAGAAAGGCTTGGTGGCTTAAGCTGATTGTAAGGCACTTGGAGATTGTCGAATGTCTCTACGGATAGGACATTGAGCCCTGCTCCGCCATCGATGAGGGTCCTGGGGACTTGCACATTGCTGATGATCGGGGAACAAAGCATCGGGAGGACTCTGGCTGTGGCCGCGCACTTGAGCTGATCCGCTGAGCTGAACGTGATGGCGACGCCGACCACCGAGAGGACGCGTGGCTTCGAGCTTGGGAGGACTGCATTCACTTCATGGGCGAACTGCTTGAAGATGCGCTTGGGAGGCTGGGGCTTAAGCTCCGCCCGGGATGCAAGCGATTTGCGCTGCTCTGAAGCCCCAGCCCCTCGCCCCGATGATGGTCCTCATTTCTCCTTGGCTGTGGTGGCAGAGGAGGGAGGCCTGCGTTGCCTTGCGGGCGATCCTCGCGAGGCTGATCCCTCCAACGTCCCACTTGAGGCTGATCCTGCCAGCGGTCCTCGCGAGGTCGGTCGCGCCACCCTTGGCGAGGGCCGCGGTCTTCCCAGCGTCCTGCGTTTCTTCCACCTCCTTTGTTGTAGCCTCGATCGTTGCGGTCGGGGAGGCGACCGATCCGCCCTTCTCGCACGGCTCTGAGCTCTTGACATTCGTTGGTGTTGTGGGTGTGGAGGTCATGGTACACGTAGTACCGGCTGCCCTTGGAAGACTCAGGCTGATCCTGCCTCGCTTGGTGTGCGGTTACGCCACGAGAACGGCAGCCCCTTGCGCTTCACGCCCTTGACCTTGGGCTTCTTCTCTTACGGTCAGCAGTGGCAGCTCGAGGAGGAAAGGCGTCCTTCCTCAGCCCTGGCACACTTGGTCGCCAAGTTGAACAGCTCCAAGGATGTGCACAGGTCTTCATGCATCGCCAGCTCCTCCTTCATCTTGACGTCACGCACACCGGCGGAGAAGGCTGAGATGATGGCCTCCTCGGTCACCTTGGGAATCTTGAGGCGTGCATTGTTGAAGCGCTGGATGTACTTCTGCAGGGTTTCTCCTGGCTGCTGCTTGATGCGGCGCATGTCGCTCACGGCAGGAGGTCGGTGGCGAGTGCCTTGGAAGTTGGCGATGAAGCGGGTGCGCATCTCGTCCCAGGAGGAAATCGTGCCAGGAGCCAGGTTCAGGAGCCAGGTGCGGGCACCGTCTTTGAGTGCCATGGGAAACCAGATCGCCATGACCTTCTCGTCCCCGTTGGCGGCCTCGAGGCCCTTCTCAGAGCTGGAGGAACTCGCAGGTCGGCCGCTGCCGAAGTAGGAGACAGGTCTGGCTTGAACTTGTCGGGCCACGCGACGCTGCGTAGCTCGGCGGTGAAGGCGCGGCAGCCTGCAGTGGACATGGGAGGCCTTTGGTTACGAAGGGCCTGGTCTTGCGGGTCCCCATGCGCCGCCGCTGGGAGCAGCACGGGGTCTTGGCGTGCCGGAGCAGGAGCGCGGTCGTGACGGGCCGGTGCAGGGAGCACTCGGGCAGCTTCTTGGGGGCGAGGGACCTCTTGGTAGCTCCGCTCTTGCTGCGCTGGTGCCGGATGTAGTGGGTTCCGCCCAGGGGCCACGCGCCTTAGGGCCAAGGCGGCTTCTTGAGGGGGAGGCGACTGAGGCACCCCCGGAGCTTCATCGCCCGCGCAAGGCGAGGCGCGATGCAGTGAGAAGGACGGCGCGGGGGAGCCCCCTGCGGCGCGGACGAGCTCGGTGACGTGGTCGAGCCACTCCTCGTAGACGTCGTCGATGGGGCGGTAGCGCAGGAGCTCGTTTGCCGCGATGAGCATGGCTCGAGCCTCCATGGGCGCGCGGAGCGCGCGAGACGAAGAACCAGCTGGGGCGAGCAAAGGAGTAGCGGTACGGCCGTCTCGCCTCACGGACGGATGCTGGGACGATGCTTGCTGCTTGTTCCCTGCCGGGCCAGTGGCGGTGTTGACGGCAGGAGACGGGGAACGGCGGGGATGGCCGCCGACGGGGGCCGTCTGGGCGACGTGGGTGGCGAGAGCGGCTCGGTGCTCGGCGCGGGCCCGACGAGCGTCCGACATGGATGCGACGGGCGGTGAAGAACAGGGCGGCGGAATACGGATTCCGGTGCACCCCTACCTGGCGCGCCAAATGCCGGATTTCGGGTTCCGGCAGACCCTCTAGGTTTGAACTCTGGGGTGCACGTGGAGATCTCACCCCCTACCTACCTGCACCTCCTCGCCTCGCAAGGATCTGAACTACACAAAGAGCAACACAAGGGACACAAGGTTTATACTGGTTCGGGCCACCATTATGGTGTAATACCCTACTCCAGTGTGTGGTGTGGTGGATTGCCTCAGGGGCTGATGATGAACAATACAAGGAAGAACAGCCTCGCGAGGGTCTGTTCTTGACCGGTGCGACGAACTGCTAGGGGGAGTTCGGTCGCTCTCTCTCTCTCTCTCTCTCTAGATTGCTTGACCTCTAGCTCTGTTCTGGATTCCGGATTCGGATCCTCCTCTCTCTACCATGTGGGTGGCTAGTCCTATTTATAGGCAGAGGCCCTGGGCCTCTTCCCAAATATTGAGCGGGAAGGGCGCCAACAATTGGCCATTTTGAAGGGGAACATCTAGTACACTTATCCTGACTAAAGTTGGTCCTCGCCTGTCAAAGGCTCTGACGATGACACCGGCTTGGGCTCCACGATGACCTCCTTCCTGCCGTTGTGTTGGTCTTGGTCTTGTTCCATCGAAATGGTTGCCTTTGCTTGATGCTCTCGCCTGCGCTTGCCTCCTTTGCACCAAAGAGGAAATGAGGACACTACGCGGCTGGCGCCCTCCTGGCGCCCTCGGTCGTCACGGCTTCCGTCATGGGTACCTCGTGAGGTACCCCCGCCTTGATCTCTCCGCCTCCTCGCGAGCCAGCCTGACGAGGCCGTGCCTGGGGAGACTTCCTGTCGTCCGCCCCGCAAGGCTTGGCCCCTCGCGAGGGTCTTGAGCTTGTGCTGATGAAGATGGGCCGTACTGGGCCACCCCTTGAGCCACGCCGCAGGCCGCAGGCAGGCAAGTCTGGGTACCCCCGTTCCCAGAACACCGACACATACTGCTTACCAGCATGTCATACTTTGATTCGGCCGTACTGTTGGATGAGGCGGCTCAGACCGACATTACGTGTACGCTTACGCGAGATTGGTTCTACCGACATAGTGGGTGTCTGTTTCTCCAACTTTAGTTGAATCGAGTGTGACTACGACCGGTCTTGTTGAAGGTTAAAACTACACACTTGAAAAAAAATCATTGTGGTTTTGATGCGTAGGTAAGAACGGTTCTTGCTAAGCCCGTAGCAGCCACGTAAAACTTGCAACAACAAAGTAGAGGACGTGTAACTTGTTTTTGCAGGGCATGTTGTGATGTGGTATGGTCAAGATGTGATGATATAAATAGTTGTATGATATGATCATGTTTTGGAACAGAGCTATCGGCAACTGGCAGGAGCCATATGGTTGTCGCTTTATTGTATGAAATGCAATCGCCATGTAATTGCTTTACTTTATCACTAAGCGGTAGCGATAGTCGTAGAAGCAATAGTTGGCGAGACGACAACGATGCTATGATGGTGATCACGACGGTGCTTTGGAAATGGAGATCAAAGGCACAAGATGATGATAGCCATATCATATCACTTATATTGATTGCATGTGATGTTTATCCTTTATGCATGTTATTTTTCTTAGTACGACGGTAGCATTATAAGATGACCCCTCACTAAATTTCAAGGTATAAGTGTTCTCCCTGAGTATGCACTGTTGCGACAGTTCTTCGTGTTGAGACACCAGTTATGATCGGGTGTGATAAGCTCTACGTTCACATACAACGGGTGCAAGCCAGTTTTGCACACGCGGAATACTCAGGTTAAACTTGGCGAGCCTAGCATATACAGATATGGCCTCGGAACACGGAGACCGGAAGGTCGAACGTGAATCATATAGTAGATATGATCAACATAGTGATGTTCATCATTGAAACTACTCCATCTCACGTGATGATCGGACATGGTTTAGTTGATTTGGATCACGTGATTATTTAGAGGACTAGAGGGGTGTCTATCTAAGTGGGAGTTCTTAAGTAATATGATTAATTGAACTTTAATTTATCATGAAGTTAGTCCTGATAGTATTTGCATATCTATGTTGTAGATCAATTGTAACATCCCAAAATTCTAAATTTTGGAATGTTATATTAAATAAATAGTTTTGATTGTTTGTTTGATTGTTGTCTGAATGATTGAGTGAAATTGAGTGAAATTCGAATCTTTTTGAAGGTTAAATGAGAGGGAATTAAAGGACTTTCCCAAACTTTCATTTTTCTTTTATGATCTCCGGGAATTCAAATTCTTTTCATCACAAAACCCTGGAGAGAAGATGACATGACTTCTTCCATTTATTTAAATGACAAGGGGTGTTGAAAATATTTTCCAATTCTGAAACTTTATGCAACTCAATGATTTTCACGAGCGAAGATAAAATGACTTCTTCAAAACATATGAAATATGAGTTGGGAGTTTTAAAAGAATTAAATTCAAAGTTCTTTTGAATTTATTTCCAATTTGGAGTTATTTGAGTTTTATTCAAATTATTTTCTCCAAAAACAAAATATATGGAAAATAGGGTAACATGATTCCCTACATCAGAAAATTGAGAGAAATTAATTTGAAGTCATTTTGGTATTTTAAAATGATTTTTATTGGACCAGTAGCACTGTGTGAATTATTAAAATTTGTGTGGATTTTATTTGACATTAGAATAATGTTCATCTTGTAGGAAATATTTTTCTGCAAATTTTGATATATTATATGCCTATATAAAAGTTTTAATTATTTTGTTTTTGTTTTAGTTCTGTGAAATTTTGTTAAAAAAAATATGCAGCGCCTTGGGCCAAAGGCCCAAGCCGCCGACCAGCCACCGGCCAAGGCCATCGCACGCACACACCTAGGGGGCCAGGGAGCCCAGGTTTCCTATTCTTTTACAAATCCTAGTAGGATTTGATCCCGTTTCGTTCTTCCGTTTATCCCGATTTGTTTCTAGATCTTTTCCCTCTTTGTTTCCTAATCCTAGTCTATTTCTTGTCCCCTACCCCAAGCAAAGCCCTCCCCTCCCCAATATAAATACCCAAGCACCCCCCCTCCAACACATCAAACCAACACCTCTCCTCTCCTCTCCTCTCCTCTCCATGCAGCAGCAGAAGCAGTGCAGCACCACCGCCGCCAAGTGCCGCCGCCTCGACCTCTCCTGAGGTTTATATGATCTTCTCTCCACCGTCCGTGATCTCCTTTCCTCTAGGAGCAACTGCAACATCGGATCCGATCTTCTTCCCCAACTCCGACGACTACTCCGTGAGATCCACGAAATCCTGTAATTCATTTTTTTCAGAAAATAGCAATCTTAGAAAATTCATATCTTTTAGAGTTTTAGTATTTTTGAGTGATTCCAATTGCTATGTGTCACAAATTTGCTGAAGTTTCTGTTAGTTCAATTTTATTTCACATTTGAGCAGTTTAAATTTGTGTTTGTATGAATTTTCCCAAATCACTAGATTTGAGCTATTTTGAGTTAGGAATATTATTTTGACCGATTCTTTTTGCTCCTGGTCTCTAGGACCTTTGTTTATCCAGTAGTATTTAGTATTTTATTTCTAGGTTAATTTAAATTAGGTTTTAGCAAAACAGTACTGTTTTATTATTAGTTCTGTTTTAGCTTTTTCTTTATTGTTTTTATTAGTTTTAATTATTTCTTTTTGTCACGTTTGACAAAATTAGTTGTGTTTCTGTTAGAAAACAGGAGAAAATTTATTTTTATTTTAAAAATTTATTTTCCTTAGTTTTGTATGAAACCTTCTATAGGTCATAGTTAGAGTTTTATAAAAGCTTTTTATTTGTTTCTCTTTGCAAATAAAATTTTATGAAAAAATACTTTCTGTTAACTTAGTTGTTTTACTTTTTATTTTCTGTTAAATTATTAGTTTAGTGTTTTAATTTCTGTTAAGTTTTTTTACTTAGGGCAAAACTATGTTAGATGCTTGTAGCAAAGTCATAGATTTTCGTTAGTAGTTTTTCTTTCTAGTTTTATTTGAAGTTTCTTTGGACTTTGTTGGAGTTTTATTATTGAGTTTTTTTGTTTTAATTGTTATTTTGAGTGTTAGTATTGCTTGCTAGAATGATTGCTTATGTGAATGCTATGTTTAACTTGTATAGATTTTCTTCGAGAGTGACGAATAGTTCTATCAAATTTTGTGAGAGTGTTGTTATCTTCATCAACGCATCGGGCAAGTTCACTTTGACCATGTTTTCATACCTATGTGTTTTATTGCATCTAGTGTCATCTTCGCAACAATCCCTCCAAGAGTGACATTGAATCCTTGTAGTTGAGTAGTATGCATGAGGTAGGAACCCATCACCTGTTACCAAGCCCGGACGTTATTTATTTTAATGCTACGCTATAGTAGACGGGGTTGGTATGAGAGCTCGGAGTGGTGTGAGAATGGAGGATCTACGTCAATGACGACAACTCCATGATGGAATCTGCAAGGACTGCATCTTCAAGGCCTCAAGACTTCAAGACTCGAGACAAGAATTCAATACACACTACTGGGTGAAGGACGGTTGACGGGCACCCTGGAGAAACCAGTGGTTGGCGGGATGCATGGAGAAGCGCCATGACATCTTTGGAAAGCTTCACCCGGACTCAAAGAGACGGAAGAATACTTCATGCCCGGAAGCTTACTGTGCAACCGCAAGTCACTATGGGCTCGGCTTGGTTGACCTTAGTTGTGACTCTGGCTGGGGCGGTGCTAGCAGATGTAGAACTACGGTAGGATTGGATGAGCACCGGACAGTGGTCAGAGGAACTCTTCGGAAGACCATGTTTCGGTCGTCTTGTTCTCAAACACCCTGAAGTGCGAGAACGTAAAAAGAGGGATCGAATCTTGCGGGTAAAGTGTACAAACCTCTGCAGAGGGTTAAAACCTAATCGATTAGCCGTGTCCCCAGTTACGGACAATTTGAGCATCTGGACTTGGATCTATCTCGGAACTCTCAACACCGGATTGATAACTTAATTGTGGGCAACATATGATGATTTTGGGCTATGAGACATCGGTTGGCGGAACCATGTCATGATAGAAAACTCCATAGTACAGACTTCATTTATTCCTTTGATGTAGGGAAAATAAATCAGCTTTTACGCAAGCAAAACTCGATACGTGAGCCATAAAGCCATATTGCATATAGTATAGTTTTATCATCTGTTTTCTCATGTTGTGATCTTGCCGGTACATTCAATGTACTGACCTACACGGCTGCAACGTATCATGTTGCAGGATTTTCTTCGACGAGTAAGAGTTACGATAGAGGGTTACGGTCTACACTCAACCTGCCGATGGCGTTGATGGGGCTCCACACCCGTTTGATTGTTTCCGCTGAGTATTATGAGGTATATATCATTTTACGTTATTTATACATGTGATTGCACTTTGATATATACATTGATGTACTGTGTGTGCCAGCATACTGATCCAGGGATGGCACAGATACACAGAGGCTTGACCGTATGAGGTCGGGTCGCTACATCAATAGCTCGCGTTTAGCTCCCCTATTTTATTTTTGATATGTTCCTAGAGAAAAATAAGTTGAAAGATGTTAGTAGCAATGATGCGGATTGGATCCGTGATTTGAGGATTATCCTCATTGCTGCACAGAAAAATTATGTCCTTGATGCACTGCTAGGTGACAAAACTATTGCAGGAGCAAATACAGACGTTATGAACGTTTTGAAAAGCTCGGTATGATGACTACTTGATAGTTAAGTGCACCATGCTTTATGGCTTAGAACCTGGACTTCAAAAATGTTTTGAATGTCATGGAGCATATAAGATGTTCCAAGAGTTGAAATTAGTTTTTCAGACTCATGCCCGTGTCGAGAGGTATGAGACCTCTGACAGTACTTTGCCTACAAGATGGAGGACAATAGATCAACCAGTGAGCATGTGCTCAGATTGTTTGGGTACTACAATTACTTGAATCAAGTGGGAGTTAATCTTCCAGATAAGATAGTAATTGACAAAGTGCTCTAGTCACTATCTCCAAGTTACTAGAACTTCGTGATGAACTATAATATGCAAGGGATGACGAAAGTAATTCCTGAGTTCCTCGCGATGCTGAAATGGACGAATGTAGAAATCAAGAAAGAACATCAAGTGTTGATGGTTGACAAGACCACTAGTTTCAAGAAAAGGGTAAAGGATAGATGGGGAACTTCAAGAAGAACGACAAGCTAGTTGCTTCTCAAGTGAAGAACCCAAAGCTAGACCCAAGCCTGAAACTGAGTGCTTCTACTGCAAAGGAAATGGTCATTGGAAGTGGAAATGCCCTAGATACTTGGCGGATAAGAAGGATGGCATAGTGAACAAAGGTATATTGGATATACCTGTTATTTATGTGTACTTTACTAGTGTTTATAGCAACCCCTCGACATTTGATACTAGTTGAGTTGCTAAGAGTAGTAACTCAAAACGGGAGTTGCAGAATGAACATAAACTAGTTGAGGGTGAAGTGATGATGTGTGTTGGAAGTAGTTCTTAGATTGATATGATCATCATCACACACTCCCTATACTTTCGGGATTAGTGTTGAACCTAAATAAATGTTATTTGGTGTTTTCCTTGAGCATGAATATGATTTGATCCTGTTTATTGCAATACGGTTATTCATTTAAGTTGGAGAATAATTGTTGTTCTGTTTACATGAATAAAACCTTATATGGTCATACTCCCAATGAAAATGGTTTGTGGGATCTCGATCGTAGTGATACACATATTCATAAATATTGAAGCCAAAAGATGCAGAGTTAATAATGATAGTGCAACTTATTTGTGGCACTTCCATTTAGGTCATATTGGTGTAAAGCGCATGAAGAAACTCCATGCTGATGGGAGTTTGGAATCACTTCAATATGAATCACTTGATGCTTGCGAACCATGCCTCATGGGCAAGATGACTAAAACTCCGTTCTCCAGAACAATGGAGCAAGCAACTGACTTATTGGAAATAATACATACTAATGTATGCGGTCCGATGAGTGTTGAGGCTCGCGGCAGGTATCTTTATTTTCTGACCTTGACAGATGATTTGAGCAGATATGGGTATATCTACTTAATGAAACATAAGTCTGAAGCATTTGAAAAGCTCAAAGAATTTCAGAGTGAAGTAGAAAATCATCATAACAAGAAAATAAAATTTCTACGATCTAATCATGGAGGAGAATATTTGAGTTACGTGTTTGGTCTTCATTTGAAACAATGCAGAATAGTTTCACAACTCACACCACCCGGAACACCACAGCGTAATGGTGTGTCCGAACGTCATAACCGCACTTTATTAGATATGGTGCGATCTATGATGTCTCTTACTGATTTACCGCTATCGTTTTGGGGTTATGGATTAGAGACAACTGCATTCACGTTAAATAGGGAACCATCTAAATCCGTTGGGATGACATCATATGAACTGTGGTTTGGCAAGAAACCTAAGCTGTCGTTTCTTAAAGTTTGGGGTGACGATGCTTATGTGAAAAAGTTTCAACCTGATAAGCTCGAACCCAAATCAGAGAAATGTGTCTTCATAGGATACCCAAAGGAAACTGTTGGGTACACCTTCTATCACTGATCCGAAGGCAAGTTATTCGTTGCTAAAAATTGATACTTTCTAGAGAAGGAGTTTCTCTCGAAAGAAGTGAGTGGGAGGAAAGTACAACTTGATGTGGTAATTGTACCTGCTCCCGAATTGGAAAGTAGTTCATCACAGAAATCATGTTCCAGTGATGCCTACACCAATTAGTGAGGAAGTTAATGATGATGATCATGAAACTTCAGATCTAGTTACTACCGAACCTCGTAGGTCAACCAAAGTATGGTCCGCACCAGAGTGGTATGGTAATCCTTTCTGGAAGTCATGTTGCTAGATCATGACAAACCTACGAACTATGAGGAAGCGATGATGAGCCCAGATTCCACGAAATGGCTTGAGGCCATGAAATCTGAGATAGAATCCATGTATGAGAACAAAGTGTGGACTTTGGTGGACTTGCCCGATGATCAGCAAGCCATTGAGAATAAACGGATCTTCAAGAGGAAGATGGACGCGGATAGTAGTGTTACTATCTACAAAGCTCGAGTTGTCGAAAAAAATTGTCGACAAGTTCAAGGTATTGACTACGATGATATTTTCTCACTCGTAGTGATGCTTAAGTCTGTCCGAATCATGTTAGCAATTGCCACATTCTACGAAATCTGGCAAATGGATGTCAAAACTGTATTCGTTAATGGATTTCTTAAAGAAGAGTTGTATATGATACAACAAGAAGGTTTTGTCAATCCTAAAGGTGCTAACAAAGTGTGCAAGCTCCAGCGATCCATCTATGGACTGGTGCAAGCATATCGAAGTTGGAATATACGCTTTGATGAGTTGATCAAAGCATATATAGTTTTATACAGACTTGCGGTGAAGCCTGTATTTACAAGAAAGTGAGTGGGAGCACTACAAAATTTTCAGATAAGTATATGTGAATGACATATTGTCGATCGGAAATAATGTAGAATTTTCTGGAAAGCATAAAGGAGTGTTTTAAACGAGTTTTTCAAAGAAAGACCTCGGTAAAGCTGCTTACATATTAAGCATCAAGATCTATAGAGATAGATCAAGATGGTTGATAAAATTTTTCAATGAGTACATACCTTGACAAGTTTTTGAAGTAGTTCAAAATGGAACAGTCAAAGAAGGATTTCAAAATGTTTCTCGGTTATGGAAGTGACAAAGATTTCGTCGTAAATAGTTACGTTGATGCAAGCCTTGACACCGATCTGGATGACTCTAAGTCTTGATCTAGATACATATTGAAAGTGGGAGCGATTAGCTAGAGTAGCTCCGTGCAGAGCATTGTAGACATAGAAAATTTGCAAAATACATACGGCTCTGAATGTGGTAAACCCGTTGACTAAACTTCTCTTACAAGCAAAACATAATCACTCTTTGGGTGTTAATCACATAGCGATGTGAACTAGATTATTGACTCTAGTAAATACTTTGGGTATTAGTCACGTGGAGATGTGAACTAATCACATAAAGATGTGAACTATTGGTACGAAATCACATGACGATGTGAACTAGATTATTGACTCTAGTGCAAGTGGGAGACTGAATGAAATATGCCCTAGAGGCAATAATAAAGTTGTTATTTATATTTCCTTGTATCATGATAAAAGTTTATTATTCATGCTAGAATTGTATTAACCGGAAACTTAGTACATGTGTGAATACATAGATAAACAGTGTGTCCCTAGTATGCCTCTAGTTGACTAGCTTATTAATCA
Source organism: Aegilops longissima (assembly GCA_021605205.1). Classification (NCBI taxonomy): domain Eukaryota; kingdom Viridiplantae; phylum Streptophyta; class Magnoliopsida; order Poales; family Poaceae; genus Aegilops; species Aegilops longissima. The sequence goes on from CM038682.1 coordinate 741,039,920, forward strand.
AAGATGCTTAAGTTTCCTAGACATAGACATGTGTTGTCATTTGATGAACGGGATCACATTATTAGAGAATGATGTGATGGACAAGATCCATGTGTTAGCTTAGCATAATGATCCTTTAGTTTTATTGCTATTGCTTTCATCATGACTTATACATGTTCCTGTGACTATGAGATTATGCAACTCCCGAATACCGGAGGAACACTTAGTGTGCTATCAAACGTCACAACGTAACTGGGTAATTATAAAGATGCTCTACAGGTGTCTCTGATGGTGTTTGTTGGGTTGGCATAGATCAAAATTAGGATTTGTCACTCAGTGTATCGAAGAGGTAGCTCTGGGCCCTCTCGGTAATGCTCATCACTATAAGCCTTGCAAGCAATGTGACTAATGAGTTAGTTGCGGGATCATGCATTACGGAACGAGTAAAGAGACTTGCCGGTAAAGAGATTGAACTAGGTATGATGATACCAACGATCGAAACTCGGGCAAGTAACATACCGATGACAAAGGGAACAACGTTTGTTGTTATGCGGTTTGACCGATAAAGATCTTCGTAGAATATGTAGGAGCCAATATGAGCATCCAGGTTCCGCTATTGGTTATTGACCGGAGATGTGTCTCGGTCATGTCTACATAGTTCTCGAACCCGTAGGGTCCGCACGCTTAATGTTCGATGACGATTTGTATTATGAGTTATGTGATTTGATGTACCGAAGGTTGTTCGGAGTCCTAGATGAGATCATGGACATGACGAGGAGTCTCTAAATGGTCGAAACGTAAAGATCGATATATTGGAAGGCTATATTCGGACATCGGAAAGGTTCCGAGTGATTCGGGTATTTTTCGGAGTACCAGAGAGTTACGGGAATTCGCCGGGGGAAGTAGTGGGCCGTAATGGGCCATACGGGAAAGGAGAGAAGGGCCTCAAGGGGTGGCCCCCCCATGGGCTGGTCTGAATTGGACTAGGAGGGGCCGGCGCCCCCCTCCTTCCTTCTCCCCTCCTCCTTCCCTCCTTCTCCTACTAGGAATAGGAAAGAGGAGGGGAATACTACTTGTACAGGGGAGTCCTAGTAGGATTCCCCACACCTGGCGCGCCTCCTAGGGCCGGCCACCTCTTCCCTCCCCTCCTTTATATACGTCGCCAGTGGGCACCCCATAGACACACAAGTTGATCTTTTAGCCATGTGCGGTGCCCCCTCCACAGTTACAAACCTCAGTCATATCATCGTAGTGCTTAGGCGAAGCCCTGCGCCAGTAACTTCATCATCACCGTCACCATGCCGTTGTGTTGGCGGAACTCTCGCTCGGCCTCAACTGGTTCAAGAGTTCGAGGGAAGTCACCGAGCTGAACATGTGCAGATCATGGAGGTGCCATGCGTTCGGTACTTGGATCGGTTGGATCGCGAAGACGTTTGACTACATCAACCGCGTTACTAAACGCTTCTGCTTTCGTTCTACGAGGGTACGTGGACAACACTCTCCCCTCTCGTTGCTATGCATCACCTAGATGGATCTTGCATGCGCGTAGGAAAAATTTGAAATTACTGCGTTCCACAACACCTTCATCCAGACTGCTTCTTGTGCTTCCTCCGAGGCAGCTATTTACTCCGCTTCACATGTAGATCCTGCCACGACGCTTTGCTTGCAACTGCACTAGCTGACTGCCCCACCATTCAAAATGTACACGTATCCGGTTTGTGACTTGGAGTCATCCAGATCTGTGTCGAAGCTAGCATCGACGTAACCCTTTACGACGAGCTCTTCGTCACCTCCATAAATGAGAAGCATTTCCTTAGTCCTTTTCAGGTACTCCAGGATATTCTTGACTGATGTCCAGTGTTCCATACCGGGATCACTTTGGTACCTCCCTACCAAAATTACGGCAAGGTTCACATCAGTTTTGGTACACAAAATGGCATACATAATAGAGCCTATGGCTGAGGCATAGGGGATGATGCTCATCTTTTATCTATCTTCTGCCAAGGTCGGGCATTGAGCCGTGCTCAATCTCACACCTTGCAATACAGGCAAGAACCCCTTCTTGGACTGATCCATATTGAACTTCTTCAATATCTTGTCAAGGTATGTGCTTTGTGAAAGACTAATGAGGCGTCTCGATCTATCTCTATAGATCTTGATGCCTAATATGTAAGCAGCTTCTCCAAGGTCCTTCATTCAAAAACACTTATTCAAGTAGGCCTTTATGCTTTCCAAAAGTTCTATATCATTTCCAATCAACAATATGTCATCCACATATAATATGGGAAATGCTACAGAGCTCCCACTCACTTTCTTGTAAATACATGCTTCTCCATAAGTCTGTATAAACCCAAACGCTTTGATCATTTCATCAAAGCGAATGTTCCAACTCCGAGATGCTTGCACCAACCCATAGATGCTTGTTCCAACTCCTAGAGAACCCTTCCGAAGAGCAAGCATAGCCTTCCAATATATCGATCTTTATGTCTCGACCATTTCGAGACTCCTCGTCATGTCCGTGATCATATCCGGGACTCCGAACTACCTTCGGTACATCGAAACACATAAACTCATAATACCGATCGTCACCGAACGATAAGCGTGCGTGAAAGTTCTAGTTATCGACTAGAGGGGGGGTGAATAGGCGATTTCTATGAAAGTCTTCAAAACATGAAAGTTTCGAAGACAAACATGAAAACTAGACCAATAGTCAAACAAGTATAAAGCTAAAGCATGATGACTGATAGCAGCTAGGTAGAAGGATCAGGATGGAAGATAGTATGAAGCCAATCAGAACAAGTAGTCACACAGTGAAGTCAAACAGGTAGAGCAATCAGGCAATGACTTCACAAAGACAAACTGTAAGTAAGGAGAGTAAGAGATAGAACCAGTGTGTTGTGAACACAAAGATTTGTTCGACTAGTTCCAGTTGCTGTGACAACTGTACGTCTGATTAGGGAGGCTGAGATTGAACTCAGAAGACCGTGTCTTCACCTTATTCCCCTTGAGCTAAGGACACACAGTCCCCACCCAATCACTTTGGTAAGTATTCAAGGTAGACTACCAAACCTTCACAGACTTCGTTCACCGGCGATCCACAATTACTCTTGGATGCTCAGAACGCGACGCCTAACCGGCTGGAGGATTCGCAGGCCTCAAGTGTAACAAGTCTTCAGATCACGCGGACAGAAAGACTTCAGTGATGCCAAACACTCTTTGGGCTCTGGGTGTTTTGGGCTTTGTCCTCACAAGGATTTCTCTCTCAAACTCTTCGGAGGTGGGTTGTTCTCAACAACAAAAGCCGTGCACTAACTCTGAGCAGCCACCAATTTATGGTGTAGGGGGTGGGCTATTTATAGACACTAGGAAACCCAACCTGATTTGTCCGAAATGACCCTGGGTCACTAAGGAACTGACACGTGTCACAACGGCCAGATTTCAAACACACGCGACAGCTTGACTTGGGCTACAAGTAAAGCTGACTTATCCGACTCTGGATAAGATTTGCTCTCATTGTCTTCGTCAAGACATAGGATTTGGTTTGAGCATCACTGACCACTCGACTTTGTTCACTTGGACCCCACTTAACAAAGGCGGTGGTTCCTATGACTCAACAAAGAAGAAAAGAAACAACTAAACTGTTAAGTCTTCACGCCCATAGTCTTCACTCAATGTCTTCTTCTATCATAGTCTTCAATGTGAATATCTTCACGCATCACCATTATCTTCAATGTCTTCATACATTTTAGGGGTCATCTCCGTAGGTAAACCGAATCAAGGAGGGACTACTACCTGTGTTATCCTGCAATTCTCACAAACACATTAGTCCTCAACCACGCTTGTCGTCAATACTCCAAAACCAAACTAGGGGTGGCACTAGATTCACTTACAATCTCCCCCTTTTTGGTGATTGATGACAAACTGGTTGAAGTTTTCAACGGGGATATGAATATGTGAAATTGTAAAGGATGAGGTATTGTCTTCATAAGTAGCAAAAGGTTCCCCCTGAAGATGTGCATATAAGTAATTTGCTTTTGGAATGCAAATGCACATGGCAGGTTCTACTTGTGGAGATCCTCTTCAACTTATGAAGATAAATCATCATGCATGATTCGATGTAACGAAGATAATGACATGCATAATGAAAAATGGACGTCTGCAAGATGATTTAAGTGCGGAAGTTATCATCGCATCATAAAATAGCAAATAAGTAGAAGACGACCATCGAGTTTAAGTGTTACAACTCAGAGAACCAAATGTATCAAGAGCAAGAGTTGTAAACACTAGGCAAAATATAAAGCAACCGCCCATATGAACCCGCTTGAAGACTATCAACTCATAGCTTCTCCCCTTTGTCAAGAAGGACCAAAAGGGTTGAAGACATTGAGCCTCTACTCATTCCCGAAGGAGTAGGAGAAGATGCAGGGTTGGTGTCGAGGTTTGGCAGTGCAGACGAACTTGGAGCAGTGTCGGTACGTGTTGGAGGTGGCGAAGTAGCATCATCTTGATCATCGATCACACGAGCATTCACGGTTGCAGCAGAAGAGGAGTACTCGAGTCTTCAAGAGATGGAGGCGCCGCGTAACAGCATTTCGGGCGGAGTGGAATCAAACTTGAATCATTCGAGAAGCCATCGCCCCGAAGATCTTCCTCAAGACACATAAGCGTCAGCCCTTTCCATGTGCGTCGACAGGTTTCATGCGCGACAAAGGCATTCTTGGTTGCAAGGTTGCGAATGCGATTGACATCAGTCATGATGCTTTGCATCTGGCGCTTGAGCCAATCATGATGCCTATCCTGTTTCTGATGTAGGCCAACGAGAAGCTCTCGGTCATTGAGAACACGAGATCGCTTTCGAGGCCGTTGAGCAATTGTGTTGTCAGTGGCTTCGGTTTGGGCACGGCGAGGTGCACGTGTAGTACCAGCCAACGGATAGACTCGAGTGGCAGCCAGCACACCTTCAATGGGCTGAGTGAAGCTCTGACGATCAACTTTATGAAGATAAAGTGGCTCCTTGTCAGGCTCTGGATAGATGGCTTCAACAGACATATCGACATCTGGCAAGAAGCCAATGTGGTTGTGTGCAGATGGCTGATAGTTGAAAGCGGTGTGAAACTTGATCAGACGCATGATCCATGGAGCATAGAACTTCAAGCCAAAAATGTCAGATCCTGATGCAGCAAGTTGGCGGATGAAGAAATCCTGTGCATTGAAGCATTTGCCTTGAAGAATATGGAAGACCAATGTCTTCATTGCACCTTCTAGCTTAGCCTTTGGAGAATGTCCTTTGATGGGCCAGAGAGTTCGCCTTATGATGTGATAGATTGTGCGTGCGGATACTCAAGGTCTTCAACAAAGAACTCCGTGAGGATATTCTCGCATCCTGGAGGCTATGGCTTCATCATGCTTAGCATCCGCTCATGTCGGGTTCTCGACTTGTGAAAGATGCTTTCCAAAGCTGCAGTGTGAAGTCGACAACCAGGCTCATAGAGATCACCGGTGGGCAGGCCAAGAAGCTCAATGACATCAAATGCTTTGGATTCATGATGTACATTTCCGTCATCCACTCAAGTACCCAAGTCTTAGGATCCTGTTGTAGCCTCCGATATGAAGAGTGGCGAGGATTGAAGCAAAGAACTCTTCATTCCAAAGGTTCTTATCGCTGACAAAATGCAGTGATCCAGCCTCTCTGAAGCAATCGAGAGCTTCTTCTAAGGGGCCGGCTAGCTATGGAGCCCAGATCAAAGGCGCATATGCGAAATATGCGCCTTGGTTGCATGTAGAATGCATGAATAATAGCTGCGCTGCTGATAACTCCGAACCGATCGATGAAATCTTGGGCCCGTGTAGGGGTTCTATTTGCTATCGAAGAAGGTGTTGTGTGCAATGAAGCCGCTGACATTGAAAGATCCCGCGAAGTGGCGATACACGGAAATCTGGGCAGTCTTGGCTTTGGCTTCTGAACCTGAGGCCTGTGCTCGACATGGTAATCAAATTGAGGACCAGCAGCAGGTGGAGGAATCAGAATAGGCCATCTGACAGTGACAAGCTGGCCATAGTTGTATGCTTGCTCGATAGTATGTAGCCTTGGAGGCGGAACAGGAGCAATGGCATTGACTTCAGGCTGCAGATTTGTGTCAGGTCCGGCATTGACTTCATCTGCTTTCATGGGCTTCATTGGCCACTGGTGCATTGGCCACTGTAGGCTCCACATTGGCTTCGGCCATGACAACGTCATTGGCTTCAGGAATGTCATTGGTGGCAGCCTCAGGATTCTCACCCTCCACTTGAGTAGCTGGAGGTTCTGGCATAGATTGGTTCTCTTCATGAACTTCTTCTTGAGTTTTAGGGGGAGTAGCGACATGCTCTTCTTCTTGTGTTGCTCTGGCTGATGCAGCCGAAGGGTCTTCAGGAGCATTGGCTTCAGACACAGGGACCGTCACAGAAGGATTGTCTTCAGGAAACATTTGACGTGCCACTGAACTTGACAAGTTGGATCCCTCTTCTGTGATGGTGGTCATGGAGACGGATGGCCTCTGGCCTCTGCGAAGCCGTTGGAATACGAGCGACGCCTTTGGTGACGGTGAGGTCTCCATGTAGTTGTCATCATTGGACATGGGGCTGATGACGGGCGCAGGTGACGGTTGGGGTGTACTTGGTGAGTCTTGATGTGGGGTAGCTTGCTGGGGGCGATCAGCCCATGATGCATCTTGTGAGATTGGCATCAAAGGACGACCAATACTGATAAGCTCACTATTCGTTTGAACAGGCGATGATACCGTTGGGCGCTCGAGGTGAGGAAGAACTACATCATCTTGACCAATATCATCAGTCACGATGGGGTCAACGACTGGGACTTCTTGAGCTTCAGGAGCCTCTGTGGAAGCAGGCTCATGAACAATCATCTGACGCTCTTGGTTTGCAGACGGAGGGGGAATAAAGGCAAGGGGTTCAACAACAAGGGGCTCTGTGGGAGTAGCCCGATCTCTCTTTTTGGTTTTTCTCTTCTTGGGGGGTGGTGCTTCATCAGTGGTGCGCTTGGTTTTCCGCTTCCTGGCTTCGGCTTCAGCTGCCTTGATTTTCTTCTGTTCAGAAGCCACTGAATGAGCCTTGGGCTTCGAGCCACGCATGCTAGCAGGGAAGACGATGTGGGGTTCTTCCTGCCGTGGTGCTTCAGTTCTGGCTTCAGATGACTTCTTTTTCTTGGCAGCCATTGAGGGGTCAATGCCAGGGCGGCCAAGTGCCTTGCGCTTTTCAGCTTCATTGTAGGCTTGAACGCATTTGTCTGTGAGTGCTTTCATGCGCTCTCTTGAGCTTTTATTTCCTCGCTTTCTTCCAAACGACTCCATGAGGTCATTACATCACCTTGAACTTTGCACATCAGACACATTCAGCTTGGCTACATGCTTCTTGAACTGTTCCTTCTCGAAGTCTATCTTTTGCTTCAGTTCAACTATGGCTGAGCCAGAGCAAGCTCAGGAGCAATGGCGCCTTGGAAAGCAACGCTGACGCCAATGGGAAGATGAAGGTCATCAAAGCTGAGATCTTGATTGTTGAACCACTCATCAATGAAGTTCTTCAGAATGTTTACATCAAAGAGGGGCAGATCGTTGAAGATCTCCGCCTCTTGCTTGCTCTTGATCAGCTGCTCCAGAGCATCTTCACCAAATTCTTCATCTGAAGACAAGTCAATGGTTTCAGATTCATTCCTTAGAATGGCAGCAGGTGTCAGTGCATGACTCAGTTGCTGAACAGGTGTCTTCTGTGGCTTTGGGTTAGGAGCTGGAGCTTCGTCGGTGTCAGTATCATCATCAGAATGATCCACTTTGTCACCTTGAACAGTAATGTGAGTGATGAGGCCAGCAAGGTTGTAGGAGGGGCCGATCCTGTTCTCATTGGCTTCACGGGTGCCATTGTCCCGAGGTGAGGAAGGACTAGGGTTGAAGTCAAGCCCTAAATCCTTCTTGTTCTTTGCAGCTGAGTCTTTGGCGAACTGGTAGTTGCACTTGAACAGATTGTCTTCACGATACCAGAGCAGTGAAGAAGGGTCAGCATTTTTAGGCTGTGGTCCACGCACCATGCAAGGATAGAAGCCTTGCTCAATAGCTTCACCGAGTCCCGGTGGAAGATTTTTGTACAAAACATCACCCTGTGGTGCCTTTATGGCATTCTTCTCAAAGATATTCTTGAGTGATGAAGCTTATATTTAAACCATTCTTCGCCTTAATATCTTCGAATCCATTGATTCGATTCTCATGCTCAGCATAGGTTTCTTCTGGATCAGTTTTGTACATCTCGTGCAAATCTGGAGGTAAGTCCTTGGAGGTGTTACCACGACGCTGTCTGCCTCCCTTTCTGGCTGACTTTTCAGTTGCCATGAAGTGTAAACTGAAGGGCTTCAGTACGTGCAATGGCTTCCAACAGCTGGTCTGACAGGAACTTGCTTCAGGTGAGTTGATGTGACTCTGCAAGAATTCTGCAAACGAATGCAAACTATGAGAACCAAGGATTCTCCCACGGACATGTACCGTGTGAAAGATTAGAGGTGCGAGGGAAGGGGAAGAGGTCATATGCATTCTCAGAAGATTTTGAAGATAAATCAGTTTGAAGACATTGACCTCATAACGCGAAGACATTCACTTATTTGATGAGAGTTGGTTCCAGAGTTGTACAAATCCAAGAATAAGTACAACTGAGGAATCTAACTTGTAGAGAAGCATAAGTGAATATATACTAGGCAGAATATGAGATGCAGAAAGAGATAGATTCAGGTTTGAAGATCTAGAAACTACTTTTAGTAGGAAAGGATGAATCTATCAGATCAAAAAGACGGTAAAAAGTAAACTTTTATTACCACACGAAGAACTGCTAGACGGAATGAAGATGGATGCCTAGCAGTTCGATCTCCCGTGCCCTAACTTGGCGATGGAAGACACCTACGGCGACAGCGGAGAAGACGAGGTCCGCGACCGGCGTGAGGACGGCATCGAGGAAGTCGCGGCAGCTAAGCGCTTCGTCGTCGGCGTCGTCGAGAGCTAGCGGAGACGCTAGGGTTTGCGAGAGATGGCGAAGGAGGAAGAAGGATTTTTTACCGAGACGAGACAGGTATTTATATGGACAAAGACAGCACAACGCAATTACGCAAGTGCCCCTGACGGTTCACATCTGAAGGACACGTGGCGAACATGCAACACATTGAGAGTTGTTCCACGTTCCCACGCGCGCCTGGATTGTCCGGGCGGTCGTTCTGAATTCTCCGGGTTTCAGGCAAAAGGATATGTCATTAAAACTAGATATAAATGTTTGTCTCTGTATCTTCTGCTGACAAGGATGCAGAGAAGACATTCGACAGTTTCAGCAGAATGCATATGATTTGGATAGATAGAGCTTGAGGTAGAAAGCATAGAGAGGTTAGGGTCCGATCACATTCACTTAGTTCAAAAGATTCAAACAAGAAGACATAGCCATAAGTGAATGCTGTATAGGACAGAATATATATATATATATATAGCAGAGTAAAGCCAAATCAATAATCACGAAGTCAAATTAATGCTAAAGATAAATCAATTGTGAAGACTTTGCAAATTTGGCGCCATGAGGAAAAACTTCATAAGAGTTTGGTGGTATGCTACCCACCAGATAGGAAGTATTAGACCTGCACACGGCGCACAATTATCGTGGCGCCTCAACTCAATTTCCACATTAATGTATTCACACTTAGAGTGTATGTCTTCATTGATTGAAGATATACATTACTTCGTGTGTTGCACATCTAAGTCATCAAAATGCATAAGTGTTAGGATGTGTGCCTAATCACAGACATTCGAGGATTCCAAGATATTTAGCTCACACCGCAACTTGCAAAACCTTTTCTCATCCAAGGGCTTAGTGAAGATATCAGCCAACCGCTCTTCCGTCTTGACGTGAATGATATCAATATCTTCTTTCATAACATCATCTCCGAGGAAGTGATGACTAATTTCAATGTGCTTTGTCTTCGAAAGTGCTGAATCGATATTAGCAATCTTGATTGCGCTTTCATTATCGCAGTAGAGTGGCACATGCTTCAGATGGATGCCATAGTCCTTAAGAGTTTGCTTCATCCACAGAAGCTAAGCGCAACAAGATCCAGCAGCAATGTATTCAGATTCAGTAGTTAAAAGTGATACACAGTTCTGCTTCTTTGAAGACCAACAGACAAGAGATCGACCCAGAAAGTGACATGTTCTTGATGTAGACTTGCGATCCACCTTGTCACCAAAGATAATCAGATTCAAAATCCAACCAGATCAAACTCGAGCCCTTTGGATACCATAATCCTAGTGTTGGGGTGTAAGCCAAATATCAAAGAATTCGCTTCACGCCTAAGTGATGCGACTTTGGTGCCGCTTTGAATCGGGCACACATGCAAACACTAAGCATGATATCTGGCCTAGATGCACATAAGTAAAGTAAAGAGCCAATCATGGAGCGTATACCTTTTGGTCTAAATCTTTACCATTGGCGCCGGGCTTAGATGACTTTTGGTTGGCATTACGCCGTGTATCCTTTTTGCCTTGCATTCCAAACTTCTTCAGGCAATCTTTGAGATATTTTTCTTGAGATATGAAGATGTCGTTGTGTTGCTGACGGATTTGAAGACCGATAAAAAACTTCAGCTCTCCCATCATGGACATTTGATATTGTTCTTGCATCATGTGACCAATTCATCACTGTATTTCTTGTTGGTGCAGCCAAAGATAATGTCATCCACATAGATTTGGCACACAAACAGTTCACCATCATATGTCTTCGTGAAGAGAGTGGGATCTAGAGAACCAGGTTTGAAGCCTTTGCTCTTCAGGAAGTCTTTTAGTGTTTCATACCAAGCACGAGGGGCTTGTTTGAGGCCATACAGTGCCTTGTTGAGCTTGTATACCATATCAGGATGTTTTGGGTCTTCAAAGCCAGGCGGTTGTGCTACATACACTTCTTCTTCAATCTTTCCATTGAGAAAGGCACTCTTCATATCCATTTGATACAGAAGGATGTTATGATGATTTGCGTAAGCTAGCAGTATGCGAATGGCTTCAAGCCTAGCCACTGGAGCAAATGTTTCATCAAAGTCAATTCCTTCAACTTGTGTGTATCCTTGAGCAACGAGCCATGCTTTGTTTCTGACTACTTGACCATGCTCGTCTTGTTTGTTCCGATATATCCATTTTGTGCCTATTATGTTGTGCTTGCAAGGATCAGGACGCTTGACTAATTCCCACACATTGTTCAGCTCAAACTGTTGAAGCTCGTCTTGCATAGCTTGAATCCATTCAGGTTCCATGAAGGCTTCAGCAACTTTCTTGGGTTCAGAGATTGAGACAAATGCAAAGTGCCCATGAAATTTGCTAGCTGTGTTGCTTTTGAACGAGTGAGTGGACCAGTGCATTGATGCTATCAATTATCTTCTCAATTTGTACTTCATTTGCAACACGAGGATGAACTGGACGAAGATTTTGCTCCTGCTGATCATTGTCATCATTTGGAGGATTGTCTTTAGGCTGAGCAATGTCTTCAAAGTTGATCAGTGTGTAAATGATAAGTTCCTCTTTAGGCTGGGCCTCGATGGTATGATCTCTCCTGTTCCCATTAGCTTGATTAATTCACCGCGGTACTCCATCTAGCACATTTGGTGTGCTCTCTTCATGAGCCGTTAGTTTCATCGAATCAAGACATCCACAGTTTCAACCACTTTATAGTGAAAGAGGTTTAAGACTCAGATGAGTGCGAGTCATTTCCATAACCAAGCATAAAACCCTCATGTGCTTTCGGTGCAAATTTTGAAGTGTGATGTGGATCCTTGATCCAGCACCTAGCACCAAATACTCAAGTAGCTTACGTTTGGCTTCTTACCGCTAGAAGCTCATAGGATGTTTTCTTCAAGCTTGTGAAGATAAACACGGTTGATGACATGGCATGCAGATCAATGGCTTCAGCCAGAATTTTCTTGGAGTCTTGTATTCGTCAAGCATCGTCCGAGCCATCTCAATAAGGGTTCTGCTTTGCGCTCCACGATACCATTCTCACGAGGTGTGTAAGGAGCAGAAAACTCATGAGTGATGCCTAAGGTGTCAAGATAAAGGTCGAGGCCTGTGTTCTTGAATTCGTGCCATTGTCCTCCTAATGTGCTTGATCTTGACGCCATAGTTGTTCATGGTGCGGTTATAAGCATCCAAGACATCCCGCACTTCGCCTTGAAGAGAATTATGTGCACCCAAGTGTATCTTGAATAATCATCAACAATAATGAAACCATAGAGACAAGCAGTTAGAGTGAGAGTAGAGTAGTGAGTGGGACCGGACAAGTCCATGTGAAGCAACTCAAAAGGTTGAGATGTAGTCATGATTGTCTTTGAGGGATGCTTGGCCCTTGTCATCTTCCCAGCTTCACAAGCACCACATAGATGATCTTTCTTGAACTTGATGCCTTCGATGCCTATGACGTGCTTCTTCTTGGCGAGAGTGTGTAGGTTCCTCATGCCAGCATGCCCTAGCCTCCGATGCCAGAGCCAGCACTCTGAAGCCTTTGCTAGAAGACATACGGCCATCTGTGGTCCTACTGAGAAGTCTACCATGTACAGATCATCTTTACTGTACCCTTCAAAGACTAGAGACTTGTCAGATTCCATTAGTACAAGGCAACGATATTTTCCAAATAGCACAATCATGTTTAAGTCACAAAGCATTGAGACGAACATTAAGTTGAAACCAAGGGATTCAACAAGCATCACTTTGTCCATGTGCTGATCCCTTGAGATTGCAACTCTACCTAGGTCCAATACCTTGCTTTTACCTGTGTCAGCAAATGTGATGTGACTTTTGTCACATGGACGTAAGGTTGAGTCCATGAGAAGACTTCGATCACCAGTCATGTGGTTAGTGCATCCGCTGTCCATAATCCATTTTGAAGCACGAGGTGTCATACCCTACAGTGCAGTTAGGAGGATAGGCTTCACAAAGAGTATTGTGAAGCATAAACATTTGACGCACAAGAGGATTATCAAAGAGACTGATAGTATGGCTGGCAAGCGATTCAGAAACGAAATACATAGTAAGACCATTTGAGCATTTTATCTTGTGTCCCATAATGTGTCTTAGGTTCCCAGCAATAGCATCGGACGCCTTTGATTTCCGGCTGGAGACCTTTCCCTGCAAAAGAGAGTTAAGTGTTCTTAACCGCCCACATTTTCAGGGGTGGCTTCGAAGCAATGAGTCTAAGTGCAGCATCTGAGAACTTCGGCTTTGAAGCCCCAGCAAATAGCCTCGCAGGAGGTGAATAATACTCATGTGAATAGGCATAAAAAATCTTAGTTTTGTGAACATAGCGGTTTGAAGACACACACTCATATTCATAAGTCTGAGTATGGTTTCCCTGCAAAACATTGGCGTTAGGGTGACTCTGTGAGTCCTCAGATTCAGATGAAGCCTTTGGACCATATGAAGCCATAGGTCTGGGGTTTGTCTTCTTCCTTGGTGGTGTCATGATGACATTCACAGGAAGATTCTCAATACACTGTTTAGGTACCCAGATCTTCTTCATAGGTGGTCCATTCCTGCAGTTAGTACCAATATACCTAGCAAACACTTCACCATTATGATTCTTAAACATTTTATAGTTTGCATCAAAGGATTCATCAATAACAATTGGATTAGCACAGGTAAAACCAGATAAGGTGGATGGATCCATTGAAGGTTCCTCTGCAAAGAACCCATGTGGTTTTGGGGTACCGCCGGGCTTCCAAAGAAGACCATCAACATTCATTTTCCTCTCGAACCCAACACCCTCTTTCCTAGGGTTTCGGTTCAAGATCTGCTTTTTGAGGACATCACATAGTGTCTGATGCCCCTTGAGGCTTTTGTACATTCCTGTTTCAAGCAATGTATTCAATCTAGCATTTTCATTAGCAAAAAGCAGTGGCATCCTCCGCAGAGGGTTAGTTACCACATCGATGGTTGAAGATATTGAAACAGTAGCAGCAGAGAACACTCAAAGAATGAATTAGCGTTATCACGCCAAGACATTTTAAACATGGTGGTTCAAATCCTTCCTGAGCGGGACTGATCTGTTGAGCGCGAAGTGACTCGTTATCCTTTTGAAGCTCTTTATGAGCCGCTCTCAAATTCTCAAGCTCTTGCTTCCTTTGAAGATAATCATAGGAAAGCTTTTCATGGGTTGTTAGAGTGATTCATGACGACCTTCAAGCTCTTGGTACTTAACATGAAGATTTTTTATATCTTCAATTAAGGACTGAGATCGGGTCATTTCAGCATCCAACAGATCATCGCTTTTGTCTAACAGTTTTTGAATATGTTCCATAGCTTTCTATTGTTCAGTTGCAATTTTAGCAAGTGTTTTGTAGCTGGGTTTGGATTCACAATCAGAGTCATCTTCACTTGATGTTTGAAAGTAAGCATCGCGTGAGTTTACCTTGGCATCGCGTGCCATGAAGCAGTAAGTGGGAGCGGAGTCGTCCTTGTCACTGACATCAGCGTTGGTGATGGATACATTGTCTTCAGTGTTGAAGATGGACTTGGCAATGTAGGCTGAAGCTAGTGCAAGACTTGCAACGCCAGAGTCAGATTCCTCCTCAGACTCCACCACTTCTGCCTCCTCAGAAACAGACTCCTCCTCTGAATCCATTTCCTTGCCAACAAAAGCATGAGCCTTGACAGACGAACTTTTCTTGTGTGATGAAGACTTAGAAGTTGACTTGGAAGAAGATTTTGAGCATTTTTTCTTCTTCTTTTCATCAGAATCATATTCCTTGCTCTTCTCCTTTTTCTTCTCATTGTCCCACTGCGGACACTCAGAGATGTAGTGACCAGGTTTCTTGCACTTGTGACAGGTTCTCTTCTTGTGGTCATGTAGTGACCAGGTTTCTTGCACTTGTGACAGGTTCTCTTCTTGTGATCGTGAAGACTTTCTGAAGCCTTTCTTCTTAGTGAACTTCTGTAACCTCTTCACAAGCATAGCGAGCTCCTTTCCAAGGTCTCTAGCTTCACCGGAACTGCAGTCAGATTCTTCTTCAGATGAGGAAACAACCTTTGCCTTCAAAGCGCGAGTTCGGCCATAGTTGGGACCATAGATATCTCTTTTCTCAGATAGCAGGAACTCATGTGTGTTGAGCCTCTCAAGTATGTCAGATGGATCGAGTGTCTTGAAGTCGTATGTTCTTGAATCATAAGAGCTAGAGTGTCAAATGAGCTGTCAAGAGATCTCGAAGCGCCTTGACGATTTCATGCTTGGTGATCTCGGTGGCCGAGAGCACGAAGCTTGTTTGTGATGTCAGTGAGACGATCAAACGTGAGCTGGACATTTTCATTGTCATTTCTCTTGAAGCGGTTGAAGAGGTTGCGTAGGACACTAATTCTTTGATCTCTTTGAGTTGAAACGCCTTCATTGACCTTGGAGAGCCAGTCCCAGACTAGCTTTGACGTTTCCAGAGCACTCACACGGCCATACTGCCCTTTGGTCAGGTGACCACAGATGATGTTCTTCGCAGTTGAATCGAGTTGAATGAACTTCTTGACATTAGTAGGAGTGACACCTTCACCAGTCTTGGGAACGCCGTTCTTGACGACATACCACAGATCAACATCAATGGCTTCAAGATGCATACGCATCTTATTCTTCCAGTAGGGATATTCAGTGCCATCAAAGACAGGGCACGCAGCAGAGACTTTGATTATCCTGCAAATGACATAGCTAAAACTCCGGTGGTTAAACTGAATCACACAGAACAAGGGAGTACCTTGCTCTGATACCAATTGAAAGTGCTAGTTGTCGACTAGAGGGGGTGAATAGGCAATTTTTATGAAAGTCTTCAAAACATGAAAGTTTCAAAGACAAACATGAAAACTAGACCTATACCATGCAGCGGAAGATAAACTACACTAGACAAGCAATACTCAAACAAGTATAAAGCTAAAGCATGATGGCTGATAGCAGCTAGGTAGTAGGATCAGGATGGAAGATAGTATGAAGCCAATCAGAACAAGTAGTCACACAGTGAAGTAAAATAGGTAGAGCAATCAGGCAATGACTTCACAAAGACAAACTATAAGTAAGGAGAGTAAGAGATAGAACCAGTGTGTTGTGAAGACAAGGATTTGTTCGACTAGTTCCAGTTGTTGTGACAACTGTACGTCTGGTTAGGGAGGCTGAGATTGAACTCAGAAGACCGTGTCTTCACCTTATTCCCCTTGAGCTAAGGACACACAGTCCCTGCCCAATCACTCTGGTAAGTCTTCAAGGTAGACTACCAAACCTTCACAGACTTCGTTCACCGGCGATCCACAATTACTCTTGGATGCTCAGAACGCGACGCCTAACCAGCTGGAGGATTCACAGTCCTCAAGTGTAACAAGTCTTCAGATCACGCGGATAGAAAGACTTTAGTGATGCCAAACACTCTTTGGGCTCTGGGTGTTTGGGGCTTTGTCCTCACAAGGATTCTCTCTCAAACTCTTCGGAGGTGGGTTGCTCCCAATGACAAAAGTCGTGCACTAACTCTGAGCAGCCACCAATTTATGGTGTAGAGGGTGGGCTATTTATAGCCACTAGGCAACCCGACCTGATTTGTCCGAAATGACCCTGGGTCACTAAGGAACTGACACGTGTCACAACGGTCAGATAGATTTCAAACACACGCGACAGCTTGACTTGGGCTACAAGTAAAGCTGACCTATCCGACTCTGGATAAGATTTTCTCTCATTGTCTTTGCTCGAAGACATAGGATTTTGTTTGAGCATCACTTCAGTCACTCTGACTTTGTTCACTTGGACCCCACTTAACAGTGCGGTGGTTCCTATGACTCAACAAAGAAGAAAAGAAACAACGAAACTGCTAAGTCTTCGGCCCATAGTCTTCACTCAATGTCTTCTTCATCATAGTCTTCAATGTGAATATCTTCACGTACCACCATTATCTTCAATGTCTTCATACATTTTAGGGTCATCTCCGGTAGGTAAACCGAATCAAGGAGGGACTACTACCTGTGTTATCCTGCAATTCTCACAAACACATTAGTCCCTCAACCACGTTTGCCGTCAATACTCCAAAACCAAACTAGGGATGGCACTAGATGCACTTACAGTGCGGACCCTACGGGTTCGAGAACTATGTAGACATGACCGAGAAACGTCTCCGGTCAATAACCAATTGCGGAACCTGGATGATCATATTGACTCCTACATATTTCTACGCAGATCTTTATCTGTCAAACCGCATAACAACATACGTTGTTCCCTTTGTCATCAGTATGTTACTTGCCCGAGATTCGATCGTCGGTCTCTCAATACCTAGTTCAATCTCGTTACCGGCAAGTCTCTTTACTCGTTCCGTAATACATCATCCCGCAACTAACTCATTAGTTGCATTGCTTGCAAGGCTTATAGTGATGTGCATTACCGAGAGGGCCCAGAGATACCTCTCCGACAATCGGAGTGACAAATCCTAATCTCGATGTATGCCAACTCAAAAAGTACCATTGGAGACACCTGTAGAGCACCTTTATAATCACCCAGTTACGTTGTGATGTTTGGTAGCACACAAAGTGTTCCTCCAGTGTTCGGGAGTTGCATAATCTCATAGTCATAGGAACATGTATAAGTCATGAAGAAAGCAATAGCAATATACTAAACAATCGAATGCTAAGCTAACGGAATGGGTCAAGTCAATCACATCATTCTCTAATGATGTGATCCCGTTAATCAAATGACAACTCATGTCTATGGCTAGGAAACTTAACCATCTTTGATTCAACGAGCTAGTCAAGTAGAGGCATACTAGTGACACTCTATTTGTTTATGTATTCACACATGTACTAAGTTTCCGATTAATACAATTCTAGCATGAATAATAAACATTTATCATGATATAAAGGAAATAATAACAACTTTATTATTGCTTCTAGGGCATATTTCCTTCAATACCCTGCAAAAACAAGTTAGACGTCCTCTAATTGTTGTTGCATGTTTTACATGGCTGCAATGTGTTTTTAGCAAGAACGTTTCTTACCTACGCAAAAGCCACAATGGTGATATGCCAATTGCTATTTACCCTTCATAAGGACCGTCTTCATCGAATCCGATTCGACTAAAGTGGGAGAGACAGACACCCGCTAGCCACCTTATACAACAAGTGCATGTCAGTCGGTGGAACCTGTCTCACGTAAGCGTACATGTAAGGTTAGTCCGGGCCGCCTCATCCCACAATGCCGCCGAATCAAGATAGGAATAGTAACGATAGGTGAGGGAGTCCCGGATTAGGGGGTGTCCGGATAGCCGAACTATAACCTTTGGTCGGACTCCTAGACTATGAAGATACAAGACTGAAGACTTCGTCCCGTGTCCGGATGGGACTTTCCTTGGCGTGGAAGGCAAGCTTGACGATACGGATATGTAGATCTCCTCCCATTGTAACCGACTCTGTGTAACCCTAACCCTCTCCGGTGTCTATATAAACCGGAGGGTTTTAGTCCATAGGATGAACAACAATCATACCATAGGCTAGCTTCTAGGGTTTAGCCTCTCTGATCTCGTGGTAGATCTACTCTTGTACTGCCCATATCATCAATATTAATCAAGCAGGAGTAGGATTTTACCTCCATCGAGAGGGCCCGAACATGGGTAAAAACATTGTGTCCCTTGTCTCCTGTTACCATCCGCCTAGACGCACAGTTCGGGACCCCCTACCCGAGATCCGCCGGTTTTGACACCGACATTGGTGCTTTCATTAAGAGTTCCTCTGTGCCGTCGCCATCAGGAAGGATGCCTCATCCCATCTTTGAAGAAGGCACTGTTGCTAAAGGAGCTTTGGCTATAGGCCAAACTCTCCGGCTGGGCGGTTTTCTTATGACCGCCTGTTCGGCCGCCGCGCCGACGATGACTTCTGAGGTCGTCGGAAGCAATCTTCACGTCAACTCGGAACTCGCCGAGCAGTTAGATCCGACGGAGCTCTCTTCCTTAAACGAAGCTCCTCGGATCGCGTGATCGCCGCCTCGGGAGTCGCTATAGACTACGATCGATTGGGCCTAAACCCGATCGAGAGAGATTAACTCTCCATAGGTCACCCATCACGTTGCTGTGGTGGAGGAACAATCTGGCGACCCTTCGTCTATCTTAAGGACTAGCTATGTCCGATTCTCGATCCTCCAAGCCGGATACCGCGGAGGGAGGATTTACACTCAAGACCTGAACTTAGAGTCAGCAACAGGCTAGATTCATTGGACAACATCCAAGAATCCAAGCCTCCGAGTTCGAAACTCCTTGGCCCTTGAGCCTCAGATTGGGTGAGGTTTCGGATCTAATTCCACCCACCCACCCAACATAGGCGATCTATCCAAAATTAGGCAAGAGCCCGAGGAAACAAGACATCATTATGGGCCGATTCCTCCTGGTTATGAACAGGATAAAGGACCGCCATGAGGAAGACGCAATTTCATTCTTCGCAATAATTGCATGGACAAGGGAATCCTCAACGCCAAAGGTCGCCGTGAAATTACACGCCATCGACTTGGCATCCATAGTACGAAAGTACTGTCCGATGGAAAGCGCCGAAAACCAAGTAAGATTTTGGGACAATCCGCCCCGAATACAAACCCGCCTGAAATAAAAGGGTGCATTATCGCCAATCACCCGGTTAAACACCAAAAACAAAAACACCTACGGGCATGGAACCGTCTTTGGAGGGATGGCTCAACGGACCTGTAAAATTCATAGTACGAGGGCGCCACACCAACTCATAGCCTTAGAGCATGTTGGATACTCCGGCAGGTGGCCAAAAGTGGTGAAGAGCTTCTAACCCCAGCATACACAGAGCACCAGCCCAGGGATACCAGTACGGAACTAACAGTCTTTGAGACTTTCGCATCAAACAATATGCGAAAACGAACAGTCCGCAGCCTTGCCGAAGTCTACCAAGTAGCAACAATAAATCCATGGAGTGACACGGCTATTACCTTTAATGCCAGTGATGAACCTAAATTCCAAACAGCCCGAGCACCAGCAGCATTGGTCCTCAGTCCAATAGTGGACGGCTTTCGCCTTACCAAGGTACTCATGGACGGTGGCATCGGATTGAACCTCATTTATGAGGAAACCCTTCGAAAAATGGAAATAGACTGGAGCCGCATTGAGCGAAGCAGCACAACCTTTAGAGGAATAATACCCAGTCAGGAAGCGTGCTGCATAGGAAAAATCACACTGGATGTGGTGTTCAGCACGCCGGATAATTACAGGTCCGAGGAGGTCACGTTCCAAGTGGCCCCGTTCAGCAGCGGATACCACGCTCTATTAGGGCGAGAGGCATTCACAATTTTCAAGCTATACCCCATTACGGGTACATGAAGCTCAAAATGCCCGGGCCCAACAGAATCATCACTCTTGCTAGTGACCCGGACATAGCACTCCGCGCCGAAAATAAGACAGCCGCACAAGCCCTTGAGGCACTATCTGAAGCCCTAGCGGCCGAAGAACTAACTGCACCGCACTCCACGGTGAACAGGGACGATGTGATACTCGATAAAAGATCCAAGTCCACCTCCTTTAAACCAGCGGACGAAATAGTCAAATTCCAAGTCCACCCAACGGACCCTACAAAAACGGCCTCCATCGGGGCACAATTAAACCCTGATGTAGACGCCGCACTACGAGAATTCCTACGCGAAAATTGGGACATTTTTGCCTGGCACCCTTCAGACATGCCAGGAATCCCACGCCGGCTGGCCGAGCATAGCCTAAACATCCTAAAAGGATTCAAGCCGACCAAACAGCTCTTGGCGTTTCTCCGAACCTAAGAGACAAGCCATGGGAGAGGAGCTAGCCAAACTATTGGAGGCCAGATTCATCAGAGATATAAAACATTCGGACTGGCTAGCAAACCTGGTGATGGTACCAAAGAAGGACAAATCCTGGTGCCTATGCATCGATTTCAAGGACCTAAACAAGGCTTGCCCAAAGGATCCCTTCCCCCTCCCCCGCATCGATCAAATTATCGATTCTACCGCAGGACACGATTCATTGTGTTTCCTCGACGCATACTCCGGCTACCATCAAATCAAGATGGCGGAGCCTGACCAAGCCGCAACGGCATTTATTACCCCATACGGCCCATTCTGCTTCAACACAATGCCCTTCGGGCTCAAAAACGCCGGCACAACATATCAGCGCATGATTCGTACATGTCCGCAAACCAGATCGGCAAAACAAAGGAGGCATACGTAGATGATGTGGTCGTCAAAACCAAGCATGTCGAAACTCTAGTAGACGACTTGAGGCTCACATTCGATAATCTTCAACATATGACATCAAGCTTAACTCGAAAATGCGTTTTGGCGCATCGGCAAAAAAGCTCTTGGGCTTCATTGTATCCGTAGAGGAATTGAAGCAAACCCAGCCAAGATCCGAGCTCTGTCACAATTGATATCCCAAAAGACCTCAAACAAATACAAAATTGACAGGATGCGTGGCGGCTCGAGCCGCTTTATCTCCCGCTTGGGAGAAAAGGCATTACCCTTTATCGCCTCCTCCGCAAGACCAACACTTCGAGTGGGCGGATACGCCACGGCCGGACTCAAGAAATAAAAGCCATATTGGCGATAAACCCGGTCTGGCCGCGCCCAACATGGGCGAACCAATGTTATTATACATCGCCACAACTCATCAAGTTGTAAGCGCGGTGCTCGTTGTTGAACGAGAAACGGACGGACACAAGTTCCCCTTCAAAACCAGTTTACTACGTGTCCATTTGTCCTCAATCCATGCAAGTCACGGTATCCGCATTATCAAAAGATAGCGACGCGTGTTTATGGCATCCGGAAGCTGCGACACTACTTTCAAGAGTGTTCGATAACAGTAGCCTCCAAGTACCTCTTAACAACATTATAAACAACGCGCGCGACGGGCGGATTGCTAAATGGGCCATTGATCTCCTCCCGTTCGACATAACCTATAAGCCACGGCGAGCCATTAAGTCGCAAGTTTTGGCCGACTTCGTCGCCGAATGGACTGAAGCCGAACTCCCTAAAGAGTACGGCACATATTCCAACTGGATCATGCACCTCGACAGCTCCAAAATGTTGGCTGGTCTGGGGGCTGGCGTCGTTCTGACGTCCCCAACAGGAGATACAGTTCAATACGTACTCCAGATAATGTATACGGACTCCAACAACGCAGCCGAATACGAGGCCCTTCTACATGGTCTCCGGATGGCAGTATCCATGGGCATTCAACGCCTAGAGGTGCACGGGGATTCGAACCTCACGATATCCCAAATAAATGGAGACTTTGATGCCAAGGATCCGAAAATGGCAGCTTATCGCAACGCTGTTCTAAAAATGTCAGCTCGGTTCGAAGGGCTCGAATTTCACCATATAGCCCGGGAAAACAACCAGGCAGCAGACGTCTTGGCACGCATTGGCGCAAAGCGCGATGCCGTCCCCCCCAATATCTTCTTAGAGAGGCTGTTCAAGCCATCCAGTATTATGGGAAGGAGTCCGAAATAACAGCCCGGCCCAACAGACCGCCCGATTAATCGAACATTCTGACACAATTGGAGGCTCTGCCAATGAAGTAACATCTTCAGCCCACATAATAATGGCAGTCATCGCCCCATGGACGAAACCATTCCTAGCCTACCTAACCAGGCAGGAACTTCCCGAGGACCAAAACGAGGCACGCTGCATAGTGCGGCGATCTAAAGCCTATAAAGTCCATGAGGGAGAGCTCTATAAGAAAAGCACGACCGAAGTCCTTCAAAGGTGTATCTCCAAAGAGGAAGGGCGGAATCTTGTGGTTGAAATCCATGCCGGACTCGGCAGGCACCAGCCGCAGCCCGGGCCCTTCTAAGCAAGGCCTTCCGTACAGGATTTTATTGGCCGACGGCCCGGGCAGATGCTCAGTACTTAGTCCAACGATGCGTCGGTTGCCAGCTCTTTGCTAATCAAAGCCACATGCCACCCACCGCCCTCCAAACTATACCCATCACCTGGCCCTTCATGTCCGGGGCTTGACATGGTTGGACCCCTTAAAGGAGGAACCCGCAAGCAAAAATACCTACTGGTCATGGTGGATAAATTCACCAAATGGATAGAGGCCAAACCTGTTAAGACGGACGAATACGGACCGGTGATAGACTTCATATCAGGGGTCGTACACCGTTACAGCGTCCCCCACGGCATCATCACTGATAACGGCACGAACTTCATGGCCGACGAGGTCAAACTCTGGTGCAAAAACATGGGCATCAAGCTCGACTATGCTTCAGTCTATCACCATCAAACTAACGGTCAAGTCGAGCGAGCAAATGGTCTAATCATGAGCGGCATCAAATCCAGATTAGTGCGGTCCCTCAAGGAATCCAACATGCACTGGGTAGAGGAGCTCGACTCCGTACTCTGGGGGTTGCGGACCACGCCGAATCACACCACCGGATTCACACCATTATTTATGGTATACGGCGCAGAGGCAGTTCTGCCCTGCGACATAATTCATGACTCACCTCGCGTGCGCATGTACGAAGAAAGAGAAGCCGGGCTCGATCGGCAGGACAGTTTGGACGCCTCGCGTGACGTGGCAAAAGCCCGTTCCGCATTCTATCAACAACAGGCTCGAAGATATCAAAGCAGAGAAGTACGGGCCAAAACTTACAATGTTGGCGAGTTAGTTCTACGCCTGCCGGACAAGAAAAAGGACAAACTCAAGCCCAAATGGGAAGGTCCCTTTATTATCGACCAAATCCTGACCGGTGGAGCGTACCGTCTGCGAGATGCATCGGATAACCGTCTCGAGCCGAACCCATGGAATGCAGCCCGTCTCTGAAGATTTTACGCCTAGCGCCGGATTCTGAGTCCGTCTCCTTCCTCTGTCTATTTTTTACACATTAGCTGTCTTATATTTCTCTCCTTCTCCCTCTTTTTCTCTTACAGCCTTCAAAGGCTCGTTCGCGCATTGTTCGCACACACTTGACGCGCTATTCGCGCTCATTATACCTGGGGGCTTCTTTAACAGAAGCTTATTTGTACGGGCTTCATGCCTAACACATGTGTCACCCTTCTGCATGTACCTTTGATTCACCATTATATGCATCGATATGACTTAAGTTTTGGCCAAGCTGGGTTGCCTGGCTCTTGTGCTTACCCCTACGTTCCCGATTGTTCAGCTAGGTAGTAAAGGGAGCACCTCTGCGATTGTTACTGCCGGGTCAGCCGGATGTGTACCTCAGACAGGGTGAAGCCGAAAGCTAGCGTTCTTAAGGGAATATTCGGTCGGTGAACTAAAGATGATTTCTCACTTATTTATTTATCTGCCCCAAGATGCTTCTCTTCTTTTTTCGCAGTCCGGACATGCACTTTAAGGCATGCCTCCGAGGGAAAGGAACCCCTAATGGAACTATTCTCCCTGGAAGATGTTTCTTACTAACCATGTAATATAGCATAACTAGTTGGGCACTTGTCTGTTCAAGCACTAATGACCCCTACGCCTGGTCTCCACGCATGCCCCGGTTCTTACATAACCGTGAGGGTATTCAGACACACTCCGGACTATAGGGTCCCGAGGTTGAAGCGAAAAGGTCCGCCATAACAAACGATCTACAATCCGGCTAGAAGGCATTTTTACATGTCATCTTCAATTACATAGTCGATTTGACTGGGTGTATTCCTCCTCAATACCATCTAATAGGTTGTCTAGCTTACAGTCCTGTTGGGAATACTTTGCGGCCAATTCTACTTGGTCATACACTAAGCTCACAGGGATCTCCTTCCCATCGGGCCCCACAGTCCGACCTCGCCATGTGGTTTGGGTCAGCCTTCGTGTACAGCGTCTTCACCATGGCCCGAGGCCTCCTCGGCGCTTTGACGGCAGCCGATATCTTCCATAATCAGAAGCGCCGCTGCACTCCCTTAAACTCTCTCGCAAGCTCTCCAAGGCCTTGGGCAGGGAGACAGATGGCCACAAGGCACAGGCGACGCCTTTCATCACTGCCGGACTCGTTAAATGCGGTTGTAAGAGCTCGGGAAGAAGGTCACCAGAGAACGGGCATTTCCTCCGCAGACGACACTGTGAGCATACCTACAGACATAACTCTGTTAGTCGACTTCCTCGCCGAACTCTTTTTCAAAGTTCGTTCAAGCACTTACTAAAAATGCCGCGTCGAAGCCGCCGATTCTCCTTCACGGAGTCCGACAGCTGGGCACGAACATCCTTTAGTTCCTCGCCCAGCTGGGTGTTGGCATCTTGGAGATTATTCTTCTCCTGCCTCACCCTCGTAAGCACGCTCTCCCCGGCCTTTAACCGGTGCAAGAGTTGTTGCTTGTCCGGATCTACTCCGGCACCATTTGCAATGATATTGTCAGATTTACACACACGCCACACTTCACAACATACTTATCTTTCGAAGCGTATATTACCAGAGGGGGTCTCCTTGGCCTCCCCTGCAGCGGCTAGTGCGGCCTCGAGTTGGGCTTTGCACTCTTCCAGCTCCTTGGATAGTTGGGTATTCTTTTTTGTAAGATCCTGCATAACAAATGATCCTTAAATCAGTTATTCTAACTATTTCAAGTCTCGGGGGCTACTGGTATATATAACCATCAAATTTTCTCACCCATATGTCTTTCACATACTGCTCCGTGGCTTTGGCTAGACCATTTTGAGCGGCACAGAGGTACGCATCTCACGAATTGAAGGCATCCAATGCCTCTTGGGAGAAACATGCGTCACGAAGAATTGTCCGGCGACGCCTGTGATGCATGGCACTCTCCACCTCGGAATTGGTGGCAGATAGTCCGTCGGCATCCTTTGTCGGAGGAGTGCCCGACGCACACCCCATGTTCGCCTCCGCTTCTGGACCTGGCTTTGGAGCCTGGCTGGTGGAGGCTCGATTGGCAACCTCTCCGGATATAGTCCGGCGAGCGCTCTTTTTCCTGAAGAGAGCACGAGCGTTAGTATACCTTCCCAGAGTAGAACCTGGGAATAAGATGGCACGCCATACCTTTGCGTCGGCGTCTCAATCCGGACCGCACTTCTTTTTAGCCTGCTGGGCCTTGCTGCCCCTTGTTGGCTAGCCACCGCAGGCTCGGCCTTCCGCCTCAAGGGCTCCCCCTGCAAAACACCATTGATATACGATGATCAAAAATAAGCACGGAGGGATCATTTTCAAAGTATTCGGACTTCGGTCTCAGTTACCTGTGAGGCTAGAAATATTCCGGGGTAATCGGCCGTAATGGCGACCAAGGCATTGTCGATGCTCAGTTGGTAAAATACCCCATCGATCAGCTCCACGGATATGTCCGGATCCTCTTGGGAGGCCGGATCAAGGGACCGTTCCAGATCCTCGGGTTGTGGAGGAGGGCTGTTTATATCCTTTACGGCCCACCGCAATTCCTGCATCGAAATCACAAGATAAGGTACTTAACTATGGGAATATGGAACGGATGGGCAAAAAGAAGTGTCCGCTTACCCAGCTTGGAGGATTGTACATAGAAAATCCGCCCTGTGGATTGACGTGGAGGAACTCCTCCTCTTCTCCCTTGTGCAATGCGGACAAGGCCTTCGTCAGAGCAGCAACCGATCTCGGCCCCTTACGGCCGCAGCGGGTGGCATCATCCTCCCCGTTGAAATCCCACATGGGGTGGCCTCTATACTGAAGCGGTTGCACCCCCCGCATAATGCATGTGGCCATGACCCCAATCATGGTCAGTCCGGAATGAGCTAACAACCTTATCCGGCTCATCAGGTAGAGGACGTCCTTGTCATTTTCCCTCTGAGGGCTCCGTGGACGCCAGCTTAGGCGCTTATTCAAGGGAGAATTATTGAACTCGGGGAGGCCGGTCCGAACAGGGTCCGGCAGAGGGACATTTTCTATATAAAACCATTCTGAAGGCCAGTCTTCGGACGCCTTCCTTGGGGTTCCGGATGGATATCCGGTCCCGGCGATGCGCCATAGTTCGGCTCCGCCCACTTGATATATCGACCCCTTCTGAGAACGGGGCACAAGGTAGAACAACTTCTTCCACAGCGCGAAATGAGCCTCGACGCCCAAGAACATCTCGCAAAGGGCTACGAAGCCCGCAATATGCAATATGGAGGCAGGCGTAAGGTTGTGCAGCTGGAGGCCGTAGAACTCCAGTAGCCCCCGGAGAAACAGATGGATTGGAAATCCGAGCCCTCTTATTAAATAAGGGACAAGGCATACCCGCTCTCCTTTGGAGGGATTGGGGACGTTCTCCGCCTGCTTTCCGCCATTATAGGTGGCGAGTCCGGCTCGAACCGGGACCATGAAGGCTGGGGGAAGAAATCCCTTGGTTTGGAGCGTCACTAGCTCGCTGTGTGGGACGGAACATCTCTCCCAATCTCCAGGCTGAGGGCTGGGAGGGCGAGAGGAGGAGCTGCGTCGACTGGCCATGATGGAATGGATTTCTGTCGGACGCGCTCCGATGAATGCTCGTGAAGGGAAGATGGTGTGATTCGGATCTAAATCCTCGCCTCTTTTATAAGGCAGCTTATTTGCGCAGCTAGGGGGGTAAAAGTAAAAACACCCTGGCTTTTCGCATTCGTTTGACATGTGGAAGACGGCCATTATTGGGCGTGGAAGCCAAGGAGCACAATATTCTTGAGAAGCCGGACACTATTCAACAGGTACACAGAATTTGGAGAAGAACCCGCCTTGCAATGCCGAAGACAAATCTGCGCGCCGGACTCATCGTCATTGAAGCCTGGTTCGGGGGCTACTGAGGGAGTCCCGGATTAGGGGGTGTCCGGATAGCCGAACTATAACCTTTGGCCGGACTCCTGAACTATGAAGATACAAGATTGAAGACTTTGTCCCGTGTCCGGATGGGACTTTCCTTGGCGTGGAAGGCAAGCTTGGCGATACGGATATGTAGATCTCCTCCCATTGTAACCGACTCTGTGTAACCCTAACCTTCTCCGGTGTCTATGTAAACCGGAGGGTTTTAGTCCATAGGAAGAATAACAATCATACCATAGGCTAGCTTCTAGGGTTTAGCCTCTCTGATCTCATGGTAGATCTACTCTTGTACTACCCATATCGTCAATATTAATCAAGCAGGAGTAGGGTTTTACCTCCATCGAGAGGGCCCAAACCTGGGTAAAAACATCGTGTCCCTTGTCTCATGTTACCATCCGCCTAGACGCACAGTTCGGGACCCCCTACCCGAGATCCGCCGGTTTTGACACCGACAATAAGCAAATTGAACACATCATCGCCCACAACTACTTGTGTTCTACTCATACATAGAATCTACGCATAGACCTAGCTCTAATACCACTGTTGGGGAACATAGTAAAAATTCAAAAAAAAATTCCTAGGTGTCACCAAGATCTATCTAGGAGATACTAGCAACGAGAGAGAGGGAGTGCATCTTCATACCCTAGAAGATCGCTAAGCGGAAGCGTTACATGAACGCTGTTGATAGAGTCGTACTTGTGGTGATTCAAATCGCGGAAGATCCGATCCAAGCGCCGAACGGACGGCGCCTCCGCGTTCAACACACGTACTGCCCGGGGACGTCTCCTCCTTCTTGTTGATCCAGCAAGGGGAGAGGAGAAGTTGAGGGAGAACTCCGGTAGCATGACGGCGTGGTGGTGGAGCTCGTGGTTCTCCGTGAGAGCTTCGCTATGCTCAACAAAGGAGGAATAGGACGAGTTGGCTGCGCCAGGGGCAATGGGGGTGCAGCTCCCATTCACCTCCCCACTATATATAGGGCGATGGGGGCTGGTTTCTTGCCCTCCAAGTCCATTTAGGAATTGGCAAAGGTGGGAGGAAAGAAATTCAATCCTTTCCCTTCCCCACCGATTGTTATCCCCTTTTTTAGGGATCTTGATCTTATCCCTTCGGGATATGATCTTATTCCTTCTAAGGGTGGATCTTGGTGCGCCTTGACCACGGGTGTGGGGCCTTTCCCCCACTACCCACGTTCATATGGGTCCCCCCATGCAGGTGGGCCCCACTCCGGAACCTTCTAGGACCTTCCGGTACAATACCGAAAAATCCCAAACATTTTCTGGTGGCCAATATAGGACTTCCCATATATAAATATTTACCTCCGGACCATTCTGAAACTCCTCGTGACGTCCGGGATCTCATCCGAGACTCCGAACAACTTTCGGTAACCACATGCAATTCCCATTACAATTCTAGCGTCACCGAACCTTAAGTGTGTAGACCCTACGGGTTTGGGAACCATGCAGACATGATAGAGACGCCTCTCTGGTCAATAACCAATAGCGGGATCTGGATACCCATATTGGCTCCCACATATTCCACGATGATCTCATCGGATGAACCACGATGTCGGGGATTCAATCAATCTCGTATACAATTCCCTTTTTCCATCGGCATGTTACTTGCCCGAGATTCCATCGTCGGTATCCCTATACCTTGTTTAATCTCGTTACCGGCAAGTCTCTTTACTCGTTCTGTAACGCATGATCTCGTGGCTAACTCCTTAGTCACATTGAGCTCATTATTATGATGCATTACCGAGTGGGCCCAGAGATACCTCTCCGTCATACGGAGTGACAAATCCCAGCCTCAATTCGTGCCAACCCAACAGACACTTTCGGAGATACCTATAGTGCACCTTTATAGCCACCCAGTTACATTGTGACGTTTGATACACCCAAAGCATTCCTACGGTATCCGGGAGTTACACAATCTCATGGTCTAAGGAAATGATACTTGACATTAGAAAAGCTCAAGCTAACGAACTACACGATCTTGTGCTATGCTTAGGATTGGGTCTTGTGCATCACATCATTCTCCTAATGATGTGATCCCGTTATCAACGACATCCAATGTCCACGGTCAGGAAACCACAACCATCTACTGATCAACGAGCTAGTCAACTAGAGGCCCACTAGGGACATGTTAGGCATATTTCTGTTGGGAACATAGTAATTTCAAAAAATTTCCTACGCACACACAAGATCGTGGTGATGCATAGCAACAAGAGGGGAGAGTGTCGTCTACATACCCTCGTAAACGTAAGCGGAAGCGTTATGACAACGCGGTTGATGTAGTCGTACGTCTTCATGATCGACCGATCCTCAGTACCGAACGTACGACACCTCCACGTTCAGCTCGGTGACGTCCCGCGAACTCACGATCCAGTAGAGCTTCAGGGAAGAGCTTCGTCAGCACGACGGCATGGTGACGGTGTTGATGAATCTACCGACGCAGGGCTTCGCCTAAGCACCGCTACGATATGACCGAGGTGGATTATGATGGAGGGGGGCACCGCACACGGCTAAGAGAGATCAATGATCAACTTGTGTGTGCTAGGGTGCCCCCCTGCCCCCGTATATAAAGGAGCAAGGGGAGGCGGCGGCCCTTGCATGCTGCCAGAGGAGGAGTCCTCCTCCTAGTAGATGAGACTCCCTTTCCTACTCCTACTAGGAGGGGGAAAGGAAGGAGGAGAGGGAGAAGGAAAGGGGGGGGAGCACCCCCCATTCCCTAGTCCAATTCGGACCAGAGGGGGAGGGGGCGCGCGCCTACCCTGACCGGCCCTCTCTCTCCACTAAGGCACATGTGGCCCATTACTTCTCTCGGGGGGGTTCCGGTTTTCTCCGAAATCACCCGGAACACTTCCGGTATCCGAATATAGTCGTCCAATATATCATTCTTTATGTCTCGACCATTTCGAGACTCCTCGTCATGTCCGTGATCACATCCGGGACTCCGAACTACCTTCGGTACATCAAAACACAAAACTCATAATATCGATCGTCAAAGAACTTTAAGCGTGCGGACCCTACGGGTTCGAGAACTATGTAGACATGACCGAGACACGTCTTTGGTCAATAACCAATAGCGGAACCTGGATGCTCATATTGGTTCCTACATATTCTACAAAGATCTATATCGGTCAAACCGCATAACAACATACATTGTTCCCTTTGTCATCGGTATGTTACTTGCCCGAGATTCGATCGTCAGTATCTCAATACCTAGCTCAATCTCGTTACCGGCAAGTCTCTTTACTCGTTCCATAATGCATCATCCCGCAACTAACTCATTAGTCACATTGCTTGCAAGGCTTATAGTGATGTGCATTACCGAGAGGGCCCAGAGATACCTCTAGGGCATATTTCCTTCAGTCTCCCACTTGCACTAGAGACAATAATCTAGATTACACAGTAATGATTCTAACTACCATGGATCCTTGGTGCTGATCATGTTTTTCTCGTGAGAGAGGCTTAGTCAACGGGTCTGCAACATTCATATCCGTATGTATCTTGCAAATCTCTATGTCTCCCACCTGGACTTGATCGCAGATGGAATTGAAGCGTCTCTTGATATGTTTGGTTCTCTTGTGAAATCGAGATTCCTTTGCCAAGGCAATTGCACCAGTATTGTCACAAAAGATGTTCATTGGACCCGATTCACTAGGTATGACACCTAGATCGGATATGAACTCCTTCATCCAGACTCCTTCATTTGCTGCTTCTGAAGCAGCTATGTACTCCGCTTCACACGTAGATCCCGCCACGACGCTTTGTTTAGAACTGCTCCAACTGACAGCTCCACCGTTCAATATAAGCACGTATCTGGTTTGCGATTTAGAATCGTCCGGATCAGTGTCAAAGCTTGCATCGACGTAACCATTTACGACGAGCTCTTTGTCACCTCCATAAATGAGAAACATATCCTTAGTCCTTTTCAGGTATTTCAGGATGTTCTTGACCGCTGTCCAGTGATCCACCTCCTGGATTACTTTGGTACCTCCCAGTTAAACTAATAGCAAAGCACACATCAGGTCTGGTACACAGCATTGCATACATGATAGAGCCTATGGCTAAAGCATAGGGAACACTTTTTATTTTCTCTCTATCTTCTGCATTGGTCGGGCATTGAGTCTTACTGAACTTCACACCTTGTAACATAGGCAAGAACCCTTTATTTGCTTGATCCATTTTGAACTTTTTCAAAACTTTGTCAAGGTATGTGCTTTGTGAAAGTCCAATTAAGCGTCTTGATCTATCTCTATAGATCTTGATGCCCAATATGTAAGCATCTTCACCGAGGTCTTTCATTGAAAAACTCTTATTCAAGTATCCTTTTCTGCTATCCAGAAATTCTATATCATTTCCAATCAACAATATGTCATCCACATATAATATTAGAAATGCTATAGAGCTCCCACTCAATTTCTTGTAAATACAGGCTTCTCCAAAAGTCTGTATAAAACCATATACTTTGATCATACTATCAAAACGTTTATTCCAACTCCGAGAGGCTTGCACCAGTCCATAAATGGATCGCTGGAGCTTGCACACTTTGTTAGCACCCTTTGGATCGACAAAACCTTCTGGTTGCATCATATACAACTCTTCTTCCAGAAATCCATTCAGGAATGCATTTTTGACATCCATTTGCCAAATTTCATAATCATAAAATGCGGCAATTGATAACATGATTCAGACAGACTTAAACATCGCTATGGGTGAGAAACTCTCATCGTAGTCAACCCCTTGAACTTGTCGAAAACCTTTCGCAACAAGTCGAGCTTTGTAGGCAGTAACATTACTGTCAGCGTCAGTCTTCTTCTTGAAGATCCACTTATTCTATAATGCTTGCCGATCATCGGGCAAGTCAACCAAAGTCCACACTTTGTTCTCATACATGGATCCCATCTCAGATTTCATGGCCTCAAGCCATTTTGCGGAATCTGGGCTCACCATCGCTTCTTCATAGTTCGTAGGTTCGCCATGGTCTAGTAACATGACTTTTAGAATAGGATTACCGTACCACTCTGGTGCGGATCTTACTCTGGTTGACCTACGAGGTTCCATAGTAACTTGATCTGAAGATTCATGATCAATATCATTAGCTTGCTCACTAATTGGTGTAGGTGTCAGAGGAACCGGTTTCTGTGATGAACTACTTTCTAATAAGGGAGCAGGTACAGTTACCTCATCAAGTTCTATTTTCCTCCCACTCACTTCTTTCGAGAGAAACTCCTTCTCTAGAAAGGATCCATTCCTAGCAACAAATGTCTTGCTTTCGGATCTGTGATAGAAGTTGTACCCAATAGCTTCCTTTGGGTATCGTATGAAGACACATTTCTCCGATTTGGGTTCGAGCTTATCAGGTTGAAGCTTTTTCACATAAGCATCGCAACCCTAAACTTTAAGAAACGATAACTTTTGTTTCTTTCCAAACCACAGTTCATAAGGCGTCGTCTCAACGGATTTTGATGGTGCCCTATTTAACGTGAATGAAGCCGTCTCTAAATCATAACCCCAAAACGATAGTGGTAAATCAGTAAGAGACATCATAGATCGCGCCATATCTAGTAAAGTACGATTACGACGTTCGGACACACCTTTACGCTGTGGTGTTCCGGGTGACGTGAGTTGCGAAACTATTCCGCATTGTTTCAAATGTAGACCAAACTCGTAACTCAAATATTCTCCTCCACGATCAGATCGTATAAACTTTATTTTCTTGTTACGATGATTTTCCACTTCACTCTGAAATTCTTTAAACTTTTCAAATGTTTCAGACTTGTGTTTCATTAAGTAGATATATCCATATCTGCTTAAATCATCTATGAAGGTGAGAAAATAACGATACCCGCCGCGAGCCTCAATATTCATTGGACCACATACATCAGTATGTATGATTTCTAACAAATATGTTGCTCGCTTCATTGTTCCGGAGAACGGCGTTTTAGTCATCTTGCCCATGAGGCATGGTTCGCAAGTATCAAGTGATTCATAATCAAGTCATTCCAAAAGTCCATCAGTATGGAGTTTCTTTGTGCGCTTTACACCAATATGATCCAAACGGCAGTGCCATAAATAAGTTGCACTGTCATTATCAACTCTGCATCTTTCGGCTTCAACATTATGAATATGTGTATTACTACTATCGAGATTCAACACAAATAGACCACTCTTTAAGGGTGCATGACCATAAAAGATATTACTCATATAAATAGAACAACCATTATTCTCAGATTTAAATAAATAACCGTCTCGCATCAAACAAGATCCAAATATAATGTTCATGCTTAACACTGGCACCAAATAACAATTTTTCAGGTCTAAAATTAATCCCGAAGGTAGATGTAGAGGTAGCGTGCCGACGGCGATCACATCGACTTTGGAACTATTGACTACGCGCATCGTCACCTTGTCCTTAGCCAATCTTCGCTCAATCCGTAGTCACTGTTTCGAGTAGCAAATATTAGCAACAGAACCAGTATGAAATACCCGGGTGCTACTGCGAGCTCTAGTAAGGTATACATCAATAGCATCACCGTAGATGTCGCCGTGTTCGCCGCACAACTTGGAGACCACTTCAGCCTCGTCGCCGGCGAGCTTGGGGTAGCAGGAACAGTTCGATGATGACGAGCTCGCCGCCCAGCCGACAGTCGTCTTTGTTGCTGCCTGGAGGCAGCTCCTGCATGCGATGGAGTGCACCCTCGTGCGAGCGGCCAGGGGAGCTGCGTGATTCACAACCACTCATGGCCGTGCCAGGAGCCCAGGATCGCCGGGTGGGGTAATATGACCTGTCGTCCGTCTTGCCGGATCCTCCATTGCTTGGGTTGTCGGGCGTCTTGCCGGCCACAGCGTTGCCCGCGCTGCCGTGCATCGCCAGTTTCTTCGTCGCTCGGGCTCCGGCGCTTGGCGCCATGCACCGGCTCGTTGTAGAGCTTGACCAAGGTTCGGGGCAAGTCAGGCCTGACGTACAAGCCAGCAAGCTACAGGCGTGCTTCTTATTCACCCGCCGGCTAGACGCGTAAATGTACGCATGTACGGCGAGAAACACAACACATAAATGTACGCATGTACGGCGAGAAACACAACACATAAATGTACGCATGTACGGCGAGAAACACAACGCGGATAGTCAGCAGTGATCAAATGAGCATGAGGCGGCTCGCATGTGAGCACGCCGACGTAGAGTCATTAATTCGGTCAGAGTCAGCAATCCCAGCCTCCCAGTGCCACGTCACCAAATCCTCTTCTAGAAATGTCAAAAGATTCAAAACGACCGGGATCCGCGAGGTCAGGATACAGATTTTAGAGATGTGAACGTGAGGGTTCATTTTCATCGAGCTATACAATCTTAAAGTTTATTTCAGACTTCACTCTCCACCGAATGGCGCGCGTTGGGGGCAGGCTAAGTGTCCGACAAGCACGCGCGAACCAGAGGATGAGAGGCGAGCCGAGGGTTCAAACATGGCGGCTGTTTCCGTACGTACGTCCCCTCCGTGCCAACGCATACAGGATCCTGAGAGATAGGACGACAAATACAAGAGGGATCCTACTCAGACCTTGTTTAAAAGATACTGTAGATACGTATATCCCGGCGGTGCATCTGCTTGCTTAGTCAAAAGTGTGAAGTGGATAAATTAGAAGACGGAGACGCTACCGGTCACGAGAGACGGTACGGGGAAAGTGACGACCGATTCGACAGGTCCGTTTCGTTGGTGCTATACATATTGAATTCTGATGCAGACACGTGATGACGGGACTGGTGGAGTTGTACGTATACGTACTGAAACGCACTGACGTTTATCTTCTTCTTTTTTCCTCTATACAGAGTAAAACGTCCGTCCATGGCACAATTAATTACTCATGCGGGCGTAGGTGTTCACGAGCAGATATTTATCATCATCGTCTTCTTT
This sequence comes from Aegilops longissima, assembly GCA_021605205.1. Lineage (NCBI taxonomy): Eukaryota > Viridiplantae > Streptophyta > Magnoliopsida > Poales > Poaceae > Aegilops > Aegilops longissima. The sequence continues at coordinate 741,075,592 of CM038682.1, forward strand.
ACGGAAACCTGACGACGGAGCGACCGATCACCTCATCAGTTGTATCGATGGTGACCTCCATGTGGCGCCATCTGATTTGTCGATGCATGTGTACATTGCTTTGCTCTTAAGCAATCTGTTAGTAGTATACACCTACTAAATCTGCTGGAGATTAGCAGGGTGTTTGGATCTTCTCTGGTCACGCGATTTAGTAGTAGTGACTAAAAATTTTAATCGGTACTTGTTTGGAAGCGTATACTACTAACAAGATTAAACGTCTCAAGATTAAATTCTTCTCTATCCCTTCCATTTATCTCTCTTCTCTCCCTTGTGCAACAGCAACTACCGCTATACTCCCGCGCAAGGAAGGAAAGCAGCAAAGTCCTGTTCCTTTTCTCCCTCATGCCATGCAACAGCAGCTCTCAATACCTTTTTTTTCTCTCCTCACGCAAGCAACACAAGCACCAGACTATCCCTCACGAAAAGCACAATGAAAAATGTACATACATAAGAAATCAAAATTGTCCACACAAGGAAATCAAAACTGTCCACACATAAGAAAACTAAAATTGTCCCATAACGTTACATGTTGGAAACGAAATAAATAACATCAGAAATTTCTCAACGCCTGTTGAACAAACCATCAGCAATCGTATCTCTCACTCGATTCATATCCACTGAATCTAGCTCCATTTCTTCACCCCTAGTGTTACGACGCCTCCTCCTCCTTGTTTCCTCAAGGAGAGGTTGATAACTCTCATCATTGTCACACCTATCGAATTCCTTGTCCGCCAAATGACTTTCACGAATAAAATTGTGCAAGGCCATGCATGCCACAATAATTTTTGTTTGCTTGCGTAGAGGATAACTTGGTACTTTGAAAAGAATCCTCCACTTATTTTTCAAGACTCCAAAACAACGCTCAATGACATTGCGTAGTCTAGAATGAGTATAACTGAAGTGCTCCTTTTTACCTCTCGGCATGGTGCCTTGATGGAACTCTTGAAAATGATACTTTTGGCCCCTATACGGTGCAAGATAACCCTGTTTGTTGGGGTAGCCCGAGTCAACAAGATAAAATCTCCCTGTTCATGGCAATGCATTTTAGCAAATGTCAATGTAAGGCATAAACCTATTGTACTGAGTATCAAGTTTCATACCAGAAGGTGGATGTGGAAACTTGTGATCAAACCGGCTAAGAGCATCCTTGAATGGCCTCATATCATGGACCGATCCAGGCCACCCCGCAAGCACAAAAGTGAATCTCATGTCGAAATCACACACAGCCATAACATTCTGACTACAGTAACCATGTCTGCTTAAATACTGTGGAACCTTGTTTGGTGGCACCACAACCGGCACATGAGTCCCATCTATTGCTCCAATGCAATCATTGAACCATGGGTACCACTGAGCACCTCTTAACCTTTCATGGACAACTCTAAATTCAGGATCTCGTGGTTTAATGATGTCAATGGAAAGCTTAACCATACATTCCAAAACTTTGTTAATCTTTCTACTGACTGTCTCCATGGACCTGATAAACCGATTCTCAGCATGTCTAACAGATTGGGGAGATTCAACTATATATAAAAAGAGAGCTAAACTCTCAACTGATGACATTTTCTTGGTTGACTTCAGTCCATAAGACTCCACTAGCAGATTATGTAGTTTATCAAACACCGGTGGGTACATCCTAAACATTTTGTAGCAATCTGTTCTGTTTCCTAGAGTTCTCACTACCCATTCATATCCAGACTCTTTAGCTTTTAAAATTCTCCTTTCCCCTTTAACCATGAAACGATCCATGTAGTACATACCAAACATGTGGGCGACCATACCTAGTTTGTTGAGCCTCTGCCGCCTCAACTGAAGTAGTGCTAGCACTCTATTGGTCCTTGTATATTCTTCTTCCTCATCACTAGAGTCATCATCTTGATCAGTCCTGTCCTCATCACTAGACTCATCATCTTGGTCTGTACTGTCCTCATCACTAGATTCATCCTCATTCTGCAAGAAAAGCACAAACAAATAGAAATCATGAAGTCTACAGACATAATGAACATATCATCAACTCATGCAAATACACAGATTGGTAGATAATAATTTGTCCAGAAACATAATGATTAAGGCCACATTAGTCCACAAATCATGTCATCCACGACTCAAGACACAAGAGGACACACATGACTCAAGACACAAGAGGACACACATGACTCAAGACATAATGATTAAGGCCACATTAGTCCACAAATCATGTCATCCACGACTCAAGACACAAGAGGACACACATGACTCAAGACACAAGAGGACACACATGACTCAAGACACAAGACTAGCTGCCTGTGTGCGAAGGGGATGGGGCGGCAGATGCGTGCGAAGGGGATGGGCCCGCCAATTAATTAGAGGAGAGACTTTAGTCACTTTAAGTTGGGGGTGGGGTGACTAGGGACTAAACTAGTTTTAGTCACCCATTAGTCAGGGGTGTTTGGAGGTTTACTGACTAAAGGTGACTACTACTAGTCTCTAGTCTCTAGTCACTAGTGATCCAAACACCCTCTAGAGTATCAATGTATCATCTTTTGAGCATGCAGCGCAATTCCTTAATCCTCGGGGCCGGGAATGGGTTGGCAGTTTCGCAGCGTACTTCCGTAGGTAAACACTCAGAGGGTGTTTGGATACTCTCTAGTCATGTGACTAGTAATAGTCGATAGAAGTTTTAGTCGAAGTACTGTTTGGAAGGTGACTACTACTAATCAAGATTAAATGTCTCAAGATTAAATGTCCTGTGCAACACCAATTAGAGGAGAGAGAGGAGACTTTAGTCAAGAAAAGTCGAGGGTGTTTGGAGGTTCATCGACTAAAGGTGACTACTACTAGTCTCTAGTCGGTAAAAGTTAAGGGTGGGGTGACTAGGACTAAACTACTTTTAGTCACCCACTAGTCGGGGTGTTTGAAGGTTCTTAACCAAGGTGACTACTACTAGTCTCTAGTCTCTAGTCTCTAATGATCCAAACACCCTCTCATGCTTTCCGGCTACTCCCTCCGTTCCAAAATAAATGACCCAACTTTATATTAATAACTAGTATAAAGTTGGGTCATCTATTTTAAAACGGAGGGAGTAGTTTGCAGTGGTGGAACCTGGAAAGCAAGCGTGAATCATAATTAAGAGCTTGATTTCGGGATGATGATGGTAAGCCAAGATAGGCCCGGGTCTCCTTTTCGTCGCCCATGACAGCGATGGACGCACTGCGTGTACGGTATACGGTACCGGAAACGTGCGTGGTTGCAAATCCTTTTCTCCAAGCATGACCCGGGCTACCCTTTAGGGGTGCTTAATTATTGGCTTCGATCGTCGGTTGCTGATGGCAAAATGCAACTCGTAAGTAATCGACGCACATCGATAGGTGCCATGTCATGCGGACGCGCCCATGTTGCGAGGGCAATGCTTAAAATCAGCCTCTCATTCTCCAAGCTGCACCGATAATGCATTGTTGTATTCCGCGTCCTCCGTGGACTGATTTCCGATCGGCCAAGGCCAATTGCATCCAAGATAAAGCCAACTCCACCGCGCGACCCTAGCTTGTCCGCCCCCGTCCGTTTGGGGTAAAAGGGACAAACGAGACGGCCCAACGCGCGGGCGCAAACAGACTTTTGTCCGCTTTGTGTCCGCTTTCGACCCATCCGCGGCCCAAGTTTGCGTCGCTTTTGAGGTGAAACGGACACCGAGCGGACACGCGGATCGTCTGCGCGTGTCCTCCCCTGGCCCGCCCGTCGGTGGCACAGGACGGGCCTTTTTCTATTCGCCCCCCTCCCTCCCTCCGGCCGCATCCACTCCACTCTTCCTCGCGCCGCCGCCGCCGCTGCCATTGCGTGCGGTAACTTCGGACGCTGCTTGCCCAGCCCCTTCCTCTCGTCGCCGCCGAGCTACCCAAGCACGGCCACCTTGTTTTGCGCGCTTGCCACCGGATTTAGGGCGGATCCGGTCGGTCTTGAGCTCGCCCGTGTGGGAGGTCGGGCGCGCCATGGACTGCCCGGAACCTCGCCGGAAGGCCTGGCAGGCCGCAAGCCCACATGCAGCAAAGTGGCTCGTCCTCTAGCCGCCGGATCTGCACCGTCGGTGGCCGCCGGGCTCGGTGCTTGCCCAAAGCTCGTCTTGCACCGTTGCCCCTCATCAAGTGCGCGACCATCGCCCAAGGGTGGTCGTGTGCAGCGTGTTCACAACGCCGAGCATCCGGATGGGTGTTCATCAAGTGCTTAAACGATGGGGTATGTGCTCTTTTAGCTTCGGTTTGTGCTTTCGATTAGACTAGTGGTGCTAACTTTAAGTTTTATTGTGTAGAACGGATGCAAGTTTTGGTATTGGGAAAAAGAGTACATCGATATGTTCATAGAGCGAAATGTATTGCATGTTCGTGCATTTTTAGCTAGCTTAGAGGCTTTAGATGAGACAAGTGCATTTGTTGCTAGATTAGAGGCTAGGCACGATACTACGTCATGAAGAAGCAACAAGGCACGATACTACGTGTGAGGAAGCAGCGTCGACTTACGGCTTGAAGAAGAAAGGAGGTGCAACGTCGTGCCTCCTCCACAGATCAACAATGAGTGCATCGAGAAGGCGCTAACCCAACTCAAGGGAGTAGTTATGGAAGTTGGGTATCTTCTCAAATGTATTCTCGTGGTTCTTGTTTTCTTTGGCCTTGTTTTACTAGTCAAAATGTAATGATGTATTATCATGTACCAAAAATGAATGATAAAAAAAAAGTTAAGGACTTGCAAAGAAATATACGCGGACAGGATGGGGCAAATGGATGCGACCGCGCGCTGGGCGCACGGCCGCCGCATCCCAGGACAGGCCCGGACAAGACCCCAAATCCCTACCCAAACGAACAGAAACCGGACAAAACGGACGTCCGTTTGGGGTCGCGTGGGGAGTTGGCCTAACATCCCCAGATCTGGCTTGATTTGCGATCTGGCACGCACGCAATTTATTATACATCCTCTGACCGCTCATGTGACCACAGCACACCGATCTGGCCCGTGCATATGTACGCATGTGCATGACGGGTGACGCAAGGTCAGGCAAGCAATGCCGCTTTTGGCCGGCGTTTCCTCATCGGTGCACCGGCCGGTCACGGGATAAGGATCTTGGATCGACGTCGATTCGTGTACGGCGTGCTCGTGCTCGTGGATATATATGGGCATATGGT